>CAEFZY010069976.1:0-108506 GCA_903066815.1 Brachyrhaphis roseni
CCATCCATCCATCCATCCATCCATCCATCCATCCATCCATCCATCCATCCATCCATCCATCCATCCATCCATCCATCAGTTTGTGCTTTTTGCAGGTTTAATAAATCCTGTCCTCTGTAGGAATTTTTTGTCATAAAGTTTAAAAAAAAGTCTGTATTTAGTCTTTAGAGATAAAAATAACTTGATGACTTCAGAAGTTTAAATTGGAAAAGTCTGAAATATTGACCTGTGTCAGAATCATAACAACTCCAATCTTTAAAGTTCTTCATAGTGACAAAGCATTTTTTATTTTACAGTATTTTCCTTTTGGCTTAATTTTACTCTTTTGTATTCTATTTATTTGTATTTTTTTTTATTTTGAACCAATAAGTGGATGTGTTAATGAGTAAGTGGATGATTGTGACTTTGTGGATTCTAATATTTCTAATTATTTTTCATGTAAAGCCAAATCTCTCTGCTCTGCTCTGTCCACATTCTCAGCCACGTGAGAAAACAGCAGCAGCTCTGAGCCTCATTCCTGTTTCAGTCTGTTCACACTGAGTCCAGGATGCTTTAACAAACTTTTTACTAATTTCAACTTTCCAAGTTCTGTTCTGTTAAGTCGAATAATAAAAAACTTTCTTTTAGGAAGAAGTGTCATTAATATAAAATGAATGCCTGGTAGAAAACATACTCACTCCTTCTGAATCTCTTTAGCGCAGCACCTTTCTGGGTTCCAGTAACTGTGGTAGAACCTGTTCTTTGTGAATCCACATAGTACTTGTTTTTCTGCCTTAAAGTGCTGCTTTCCCAGAAACGGAGTGGGGAAGCAATGGGGAGGAAAACGGGGAACAGCAAAGAAAAGGGGGCAAAACGTGTGCAGCAAAATAAAATGTACATTTTTCTGCTGTTCCAGTGAAAAGGAGCTAAAGGCAAGGCAATGTATTTAAGTCAAAGGTTTTGTGATCAATTTCTCTTTTCATGCTTCACAAAATCACATTTAAAACGACATGTGCAAGATGTTCTTGCTCTCTGTGGCCCCTGTTGTAGGGCCAGAGTGGTTCACTCCGCTGTGTAGCACTCTATTCATCACTCAGCAGTCTGACCCCCCAGTGTCGTCCTCCTCCTCCTCCTCTTCCTCCCTGTACTCCTTTTTCTCCTCTCCTCTCCACGTCCCTTTATAAAGCTAATGAGACTGAAGTTGGGCCCCTCTACATACAGGCAGAGTGAGAGAGCAAAGGAGGACACACAGACGTCTCACAGCGCCTGTTTCTGCTCAAACCTCCATACGTTCATACAGTAACCTGAGAAAATGCCCATATTCCATCAACTGCTCCTAATTTTGGGAGGTTATAACCACAAACATCAATATATTTTATTGGAAAATATTTGACGCAGCACTTATGCTAAACCAATGTAGTAATGATTGAATAGTGACTAAAAGTTAGAAAAAAAATTGTAAAAGTTGATGTTACTGTACATATTTTGCAGCGTTATTTGTGGTTGTTCAGAGGGGCTCCCCAGCCAGAAGCTAACACACTGCGGGAACTCTTTCCATAAAGTGTTGTATTGTTGGGCTGAATGGTTTTGTGAAGCCTCATCCAGAGAGTCCGTGACACCCGGAGGATACTGAACTGTCATCAGGTCCGTCTCACTCGGCGCCGGCAGCCGTGGACCTCTGTAGATTCAGAAGCCAATCTTCTGACACGGCCCATTCAGCAGCAGCGCAGCATGCTGCAGTATTTATCTGTGTGTGCTGCAGAGCCGGGTTGTGTGTGCAGAGGCCAGCCTGGCTGCCTGCCACTAACTGGAGGACAAGGAGGGCATCATTGCCAGGCTACGGTGGTTGTTGTGGCAACATGAGGCTGGGTACCTGGGGATGTGGACTGAATGACAATGTGAACTGTAAAGACTGCGAAATACCCAAACCGTTTAGGACTGAGTTTTATCTTCTGTAATGAACATTTAGATTGTGAGAAATTTAAATATGTAATATTGATATCTGCTGGTCAGAACATCTACTGCTCATGTTATTCAACATTTTATTTACATTTTTTTATCTGACAGTTTGGGTCTGCTTGAAGAACAGAACAGCTGCTAACATGTAAATCTATTAGTCTCTGCATTAGATCTTCCTTTTGTTCCTTTGTTTTGTTCTGATCAGAATTTGAATGCTTGCAAAGAAATAGTTGAGATTTAGTTTTTGTAGCATTTCACGTTTATATCAAAATGGCTTAGGAATCCCAAATTTGTAACTTTTAAGCTACTGTTAGTGGATGTAGTACCTAATATAAAGCATTGTTGTGTGATTTTAAGCAACTATTTCTGCTGCTTCCGTTTTGCTGCACAGGTTCAAGCCACAGATGCAGATCAGGGAGACAACGGCAGAGTTCTGTACAGGATCATTACTGGTGAGTCTCTATGCTGAGTTCCTGTTAAATATGCCTAAAACCACATTTTAAATGTCGGACTGTCAGGACTTGAAAAGTCTGGATCAACATAGTGTAGTTTTGTTTAGTAGTTTTGCAAAATGATTTCCAACGAAGAACAAAATTCAAACTTATTTCTGACTTGGTGGCTGTTCTCTAGAATCTTAAGGTCTCTTTCACCAAAAGGGGAAAACCAGGATCGTGTGTGTGTTTAAGGAAGTGTTTCTTAAAAATAGAAGGCCAGTCGGTGAACCCAGTGTCAGCCACAGCATGCTTTCAAACAGGATTTTTAGTGTCTGCCTTGCTACTTTATGACTTGTTACAGCACAACACTAAGGGCTCTCCTAATGGCAAAGAGAGAGTCTGTAGCAGGGAATCATGGGTAGCACAGATGTACTAGTAATGGTTTTGTTATAAAATTTATTTGACTTTTTTTTTTTTTTGCTGAATATGTGTTCTGAAGTAAAGGTTGAATAGTCTTCATTTTTCATTGTGAGATTATATTACTGCAATTCAGTTCAGTTCATTTCTGTACAGTAGCACCAACTCACCTGATGTTTCAAGGTAATTTACAAAAACAAATGAGTAAATGCCAGCAAGTTCAGTTTTATATTCAAAATGAAATGGAGCTTTGTAAATAAACTAAATTAAATTTTAAAGATGATCTGTTGTCTCATTTCCCTTCTCTTTTGTCTCTTCATGGCATCTTTCTGTTTATGCCTGTGGCTGCAGGGAACAACAACAACCTGTTCAGCATAAACAGGCAGAGCGGCCAGGTGACCAGAGGCGTCCGGTCTCTGGACCGGGAGACCAGCAGCTCCCACGTGTTGGAGGTGGAGGCCTTCAACAGCGATGAAAGCAGCATGCGGAGCTCTGTCAGGGTGAGACGCTCAGGCTGTAAAACGTGTGTGAACTGCACCCAGCGGACCACTGGTTCACGCTTAAAGTGTTGCAAACATTATCAGAAATTTGAACAAATGCTGTTTCAGTGTTCTCGCCGTTAATCTAGTTTAATTCCCACATTGTGATTTAAAGGTTGAAGCTAAATTCAGCGCTAATCAAGCGCAGCCTTTCCAAATGTGTACAGTAGTAAATACTTTCTCCTGCAGGTGATCATATATGTTGAAGATGCCAATGATGAGGTGCCGGTATTCACCCAGCAGCAGTACAACCGTCTGGGCCTGAGAGAAACCGCCGGAATCGGAACCTCTGTGATCGTAGTGCGCGCCACCGACCCCGACACCGGTGAGTCTGACCACACCCGGCCAGAGCTGTACACTCTGATGGCTTGTAGAATATCAACCCGGCCACTAGTTGGTGCTGTTCCACCAGAAATTCTTCTCTTTTTTTATTTTTACCTTGTTTATCTCTGGTGTGTGGAAAAACGTCGGGTTTTCTGTAACTGGCATTTAAAGTCTTACTACTTCCACAGTTTGTACTTCCTCTCTTCACTTCCCTTGGTGTTAAATTGTCTGAGTGGCACATCTGGTGATTCTGACAAACATTTTCCAAAACATCAGAGTGGCCATGAAACTGAAATAAACACTTCCTAATAAGGTGTTTTTATAAATGTAAAATCAGGTCAGAGGAAGTTTCAAAAATAACTCTGTTACGAGAACTTTGAAATTAAGTCGAGTTTATTTGTGTTGCTAATTTCAGCAGCAAGGCACCAAAAAAACATAAAGCAAAAACCAGTTAAGAAACAAGATATAAATATTACATTTTGTGAAATCCCATCAAAGTTATCATGCAAGTATCATATATTGACCAATGTTCAGTTATTATAAATCATAACCAGGAAGGTGTTAGCCTTGATTTAAAGTCGGTCACTATTACAGCAGTTTTTCAGTTTTCTAGAAGTTTGTTCCAGATTTGTGGTGCATAGAAGCTGAATGTTGTTTCTCCATGTTTGGTTCTGGTTCTGGGGATGCAGAGCAGAACCAGAACCAGAAGACCTGAGAGGTCTGGAAGGTTGATCCAACAACAGCAGATCTTTAAAGGATTCTTTTGCTAAATCGTTCAATGATTTATAAACTAACACCAATATTTTAAAGTCAACACTTTAAAACGAAAATCCCTGTTAAAAAAATATTTGTAAAAATGTGATTCTGGATTCTGAATGTCTGTGTTTCTGTCCTGCTGTTCAGGTGATGGCGGCGCTGTTGCCTACTCCATAGTGTCCGGTTCAGACCGTAAGTTTGAAGTGGACGTCAGCACCGGTCTGGTCACCACTGTGGACTACCTGGACTACGAGACCAAAACATCCTACCTCATGAACGTGTCGGCCACCGACCAGGCGCCGCCGTTTCACCGGGTATTCTGCACCGTCTATGTCACCTTACTGAACGAGCTGGACGAGGCCGTGGCTTTCTTCTCCGCAGGCTACGAGGCTTCCCTCCGGGAGAACATCGCCACGGGAACGGAGGTGGTTCAGGTCCAGGCCCAGTCTGCCGACAACCTGAACCAGTTGACTTATCGCTTTGACCCTGACACATCGCCGGCAGCCTTAGCCCTCTTCAAGATAGACAGCGTCACGGTGAGAGGAGAAAAGTCTCACATTATATTCTTATTACACACTTAATTATAAATATATCAGCATTTTTCACACTACAGTCACAAAATTGTATTCTAAAGGGATTCCATGTGAACAGCCACCACTACATAGTGCATAATTGTGAAGTGGAAAGAAATAATACATAGTTTTAATGATATTCAATCCCTTTCTTAGGCTCACCTAATGAACTTTTGGTCTATATGCTGTTATTGGAGGAAAACTGACACAGCACATAACCCTAAACAGACCGTCCTCATGGTGAAACATGGTGGTGGCTGCATCATGCTTTGGAGATTGACAAAACTCAGTTTGAAGCTGCAAAAGAACATAAACATCTAGGCACAGCCGCAGTGGAATGGTCTAGTCAAATCCAAAACAAAATCCAACTGAAAATCTGTGATAAAATGATGAAAAAAAGAAGTGCAACATTAGCCATGTTTGTAACATTTTTTATGCATGTTTTGAAGAATTGCTTTAGAAATGGTTGATGGAAAAAGAAAAATTAGAAATGACTTATTTGGAAAAACAATATTACACTCGCATGAGGTGATGTTTGGCTGTTTCAAAAAAAGAGTTAATGCAATAAAGGTGAAATGGAAACGTATTTTCTGAATTGGTTCTGATGTAACGAACTCTGCCAACCACTGGTGGGTCTGTTTCATGCCTTACCAGAGGCATGAAACTGATATTTCAATGACCAAGCCTCCAGCTCAGACGGAAAGACTCTCCATTTTTCCCAGATGTGTTGTTCGTGCTACTTTACAACCTCTACACCTTTAAGCCATAGATAATATCAATATTTGATGAAATTATGTTTGGATTTTTATTTTGAAAGTTCACTAGTGTCTCTGGATGTAAATCTGGTGGAAATTTGTGACTGTAACTACATCAAAAGGGGGTTTGAGAAACTATCAGTCTCTGTTGGCTGAATAATGAAGAATTCCACAAACTTTATTTTTTCTTCCACTTCACAGTTGTGCTTTAGTTTGTGTTTTTCTTGGACAAACTCCAGTGAAATACATCATCTGTGGTTGTGAAATAACAAAAGCAGTGTGAATAGACTGCTCTTCATTTTCTGCAGTCTTGTTTCTGCATGAATGAAATCTGATCAAAGGCTCAATGCTTTGAAGTTCTTCCATTCCTTTTGTCTGTGGATTTTCCTGATAGCTCTTCGTTTTTCTGTGTTTTGTGACTCTTGACCTTTTGTTTGTGGCGTTTCAGGGCCGCATCACAGTAAAAGGCCTGCTGGACAGAGAAAAGGGAGATTTGTACACTCTGACTGTGGTAGCTGACAACGGAGGACCTAAGAAGGACTCCACTGTGGTACGTCGCTTCACTTTGGAGTTTTGTAGCTTTCATCCTAACATTCAGCTTCATTGTTGTTTTGAATGTATTGTGTCTGATCTGTTGTAGAATAATGGCATTCTTCTTTTATCAAATGCATCCCTCTGTGGATCTGTAGAAGGTAAGGTTCTGTTAGAGCAAAGAGCAGAATAGAAAACTGCCTGTTTGTTTTTGTTCCATTCATTTTAAAGGTAAGAACCAATCTTCAGTGTGTGATGGAAGCTACAGATAATTTTACTGCTTCCCAGGTTTCCATCACCATTCTGGATGAAAATGACAACAGTCCTGTGTTTGACATAACGTCTGATACGTCTGTGAGCATCCCAGAAAACACAGCCATGGGGAAAAGAGTGGCTGTGGTGCTGGCCAAGGACAGTGATGCCGGCTTAAATGGACTGGTGAGGCTTTACTGTAGCACTTCTACTAGTCACACCAACACCACCGCAGCCGTCTAGCAGGAAATTATAGAACACTTCTTGCTTCCCTCTGCTGAACAGCTTTATGGAGATGCAGAGTTTATTTCCCAGCAGGACTTTTCACCAGCCCACACTGCCAGCAGAACCAAAAGCTGGTCTAGTGGCCAATGGTGTTTCTGGGCTTGGTTAGTCATGAAAATGCCCTGACCCAAATCCTACAGAGAAACTGTTGGGAAGAAGAAGATGAAAATGAGTGACACCAGAAAACATCTGCATCTCTCATTAAAACAACCTGGGATCCCATAAAACTTCAGCAGAGACAGCTCACTCTCCTCCATGTCACTCTGCATTATTGCAGCAATTCATGCAAGAGGAGCCGTGACAGAGTACTGAGTTTATATACTCTACCGTAGACAGTCCTATTTACAGCACCATGGAAGTCATCAGAAACTAGAAAGAAGCCATTTTAATGTATTTACTATAACAATTCAGCCTTTTGATAGACTTGTATATCCTAACATTGAATAGAAACCAGATGTGGCATTAAGGACAGATGTGAGGGAAAATAACCCAACATAGTAAGGACTTTTGTCACCAACAATTAATCATACTGCAGTATTTTTGTCTGTTTGGAGCAACTTTATGATTAGAGTTTCAGAATAAAATCAGATTATTTTTTTATTGGATCTGATTTGTCACCAATGATCTTTTCTCAGGTGAATTTCACTCTGGTGGCTGGAAACATGGAGGATGTGTTCAAGATCAAAACGGTGAATAACAGCTATGGAGAGGTTTTCGTCAACGCTGCTCTGGACCGGGAGTCCGTAGATCGATACCTACTGAAGGTCAGGCAGCCGTGCTGTGTAGTTATGACATGTTTCAACCTTTGTTGATCTACATTTTTAATATTCACTGTTTTGCAGGTCCGTGCCACTGATAATGGTTCACCGGCCAGATACACAGACCACTCACTGACCGTCAACATCCTGGACGTCAATGACAATGCTCCTGTCATTGAAAGCCAGCGGGGATACAACGTCAGCGTGAGCGAGGTGAGGATGAGGCTTATCCCTGGAAGCCAGTCATTGCTTGAGGTTTGGAGATTCAGGCCCAGGTTTGCTGTGAAGTTTGATCATTTTCCGTGTTGCAGAACGTGGGAGGAGGCACCTCAGTCCTGCGAGTGATTGCTACAGACAGGGACATTGGTCCGAATGCCATGCTGTTTTATTACATCACTGCTGGAAACCAGGACCTGACTTTCCGCATGGACCGCATGACTGGAGAGATAGTGACCCGACCGGCGCCTCCGGACCGAGAGCGACAGCAGGAGTATCGCCTCAACGTCACTGTGGAGGACGACGGCATGCCGCCGCTGTCGGTAAGGTTCTGATATGGGAACGCTGAACCTAAATGTTTCTTACTTTAAACATTTACAGGCTTTGAGTTTTGAAGTTTCTTTGAAGTTGAAATGAAAGTTTCTATTTCATAGACGGTCATTTCCTGTAAGCAACAAGTGTGTTATTCCTATTTTCTCCTTATTTGCACCTTATATAGAGTAGGATTGTCTTCTTCATACTCCTGATACATTTAACTGATGAAGCAACAACCAATGAAGTCATTTATTTGAAACAGCAAATTTTAAATTAAGACAATCAATCATCATATTGTTGATTTTATGCTGATCTTTGAATGAATGGCTGTATGCATGGATCACAAGCTTCTCTTCAGGTAGGAAAATCATTTTTATTTTTTGACTCCATGCTCTGCAATGCAGGTGTTTGTTTTGTCTTTTTTTTTTCAGTTTTCAATGGAAGTAAGGAAAAACTTTGATGATTATTGTGGAAAAACTGCAACAGCAGATGCACAGCGTTCCATGAAGCTGAACTTAGTTGAAGTTTCCACATTTCAACCAGAAAAAACAAATGACACCTTTATAGGTCTGATCTTGAGCTTGAAATGATGAAAGCTCAAGATCATTCTTGATTATGGTTTCAGATTATTATGAAACCATAATCTGAAAAGAGTGTTGAGCCATACTTGATATCTGAAGTGTTTCATCTGTAAATTACACAATTCAGATATTATACGATTCTTCATACTTTGAGTATTTAGTTTGTTTCATTATCTTCAGATAACCAACTTTCACAATATACATGATCAGTGCATGAGACTGAATACTACAACCAAACAGTTATATAGGTTTTGTATTTTCAGTTGTCACAAAATTAGATTTTTAAATGCAACAAACGGACATACATTTCCATCGTATTTCATTTTTTCAGTTGATGCAGCTTTAAAATGTTGCCTCCTTTTGATCAGCAGGAACCAAAAATGAAATGTTGCCAAACTAGTGTATGATAATATTTCATAGTTGTTTGTTTTTTAGCATATATTTTTCATTTTTGCATTAAATGAATGCTCATAAATCTGATAACCTGATGCTATGTTCAAGATGAATCTGAAACAAACTCCATCGCTCACTGATTTCAAAGAGGAAATGCAATTTAATCTTTAATTACAGGACAACTCCATGTTTTAACCAAAAATTTGATTTGATTTTCTGTCTTTCACCTTCCAATTGTTGTTCATATATAATCAAGAGAAAATTTGATGTTTGGCCGTTTACACATCACGTCATTTTTATTTTTACTCCTTGGTTTCCTGATAAAGAGCTTAAGCTTTAACCTGCAATCGTTCAGATATGCTCCATCCAAAACAGTTCAGAACTTCCTCTTCCTCCAACACAAAATTATTACCCAGTTAGCATTTTTAATCCCTTATTTTCCTATCAATATTTCTTTACTTTATATATATATATTCCTACAAAGCTGCATTTCTACGTTTACTCAATGGAAGACTCAATACTCATTACACTCTATGTAAGATAAAGCAAATAGTACACATATGAAACACAGATACCCCAGAATATTAAAGGCAGTTCAAGCTAGCAGTGTAGACTCAGGAAGCACATTGTTTTGTCAACAGGAAAACCACAAGACATAGTTCCTAAAAGACAACAGTGAACATTGCCTTTTCTCTTTAAAAAGCTTTTTGACGCGTCTGTTAAGATAAGAGACGTTGCTGCTATACCCTTCAGGACGTGGGTGGCACAAATCGTGACATAAATAAGGTTCCTGTTAATGCACTGTGCAGAGAAGACCTTCTAGCTCTGGCTCCTCTTATAAAAACATTGTTTTCATCGGTTTCTGTCTTCGGTGCCAGCCCCTCTCTGGTGAACAGCATCTCAGAGGCACATAAGTGGAACAGCCTTGTTTCATCTGCTACGACTCCCTGGACAGCAGCATGTCCTTGTAGAGAAATGGTTTTGTAGATCTGTCATTTGAGAGGAACAAGGATTTCACAGACGGAACAGAATGCTTCGAGAGTTTCATTTTTATTGTACAGAATACCAAGAGGGCTGTTTAAAAGCAAGAAACATCCCCTCATGCAAGCTTTTTACAGTATAAAAACACACAGGTACATTATAAAAGTCATCAAGCGTACAAAAAGTATTTTTCAGGGAAACCAGAAATCAATTCTTAAAACTTTAATCTCTTCCTTATACACAAATATACAGCCACAAACTCACATCTAAACAAAACAAAATGTTACCCTGTCCTACAAACCTGTTAAACATTTTCTTCTTCAGATGATTTCCGATTGACACCAGCTGTATGCATTTTACCCCAGATTAAAAATAACACTACCAGTGGGTTAAGACAGTTACATGTGGGCAAAGCGATGCAGGAACATCTCAGCGTTGCTACAACTGACATTTTAAACCTTTTGCTCAAAGTATTTTACAGTTTTGGCTTATCAGACCTCATTGCACACATAAAAAAGTAGGACTGAACCTTTACCCTGATGGACATAAACAAAGTGAAATCCAGAGGAAGTGTCTGAACGGCAGCGAGTTCAACTCCTGGAAGATTTTTTTTGTTTGTTTCGGTAGTATCTGTAAGGCTACATTCAAGAAAAACAAATGATTTTTTTCTCCATAATTATACACAGAGACAACAATTAAATCTTCCTCTAAAAAATGAAATCTATTTTTAATTATACAAGAATGTTTAAGGCTATGATGCAGTTGTAAAAGAACAGGAAAGAAAGTATTCAGAGAAACAGAAGCGGTACGTGTCTGAGGTAGCACAAAGGAAGAAAGAAATGCAGAGAAGAAATCATACAAAAACAAATGTAATGCCACGTTTTGGAGAATATTTGGTCTCATCGCACCTAAAACCTCTTTCACAAAACAGTTCTATCATAAAGCAACAAGTATCTCATGCAACCTGCCATCAATAAGTTTCTACTTACTGGGGAATGGATATTGGAGAGTGCCATGGGACCAACTGGTGCCTTTGATGCACATCTGTGTCTTTCTACTGGAAATTCTATAGAAAATAATAAGACCACAGTTTCTGTCTTAGGTCATTGGTCACCAATGTGTTCTGCCCTGAAAAACCTGCACCAGACTCATCTACCCACTGCCCACCAGTGGCTCCATCACGCCCCCACTGGGTGCCTCTCCCAGTCTGAATTAAGTGCTTGGTCTGGTTTTATGTTAAATCTTGTGTTCATCTGGTGGCACAGACTGATGTTTACAAGCTCTACATCATACCATCAAGCCACAAAGCCAATAAACCTCGTACAAGTCGACTGTTGAGGTATCGTCGCTGCATTGATTGGTGGTTCTGTTAGCAAACACAAACATGACAAATGATCATCTGAGTCTGTCTGTTTGTAAAATAAAACTATTGCTACATAACACTGTAGAGCCATAAAGCCCTAACCCTTTGGTACGTCGAGTATTTCTGCTGTGCTTGGCGTCTCTGAGGCACAAAACGGCAGAATGACTTCTGCCGCCTTTACCTTGGAGCCACAAGTCCTGGCTTTGAACTGTTTGATGAAAGAGCTGATGGCAACATCAGCTCTTTGTCAACTTTTCAGAGCCATCGTTACCTCGCTTGGTGACTCAGAGGCGTAGATTGACTGGCATCAAACCCCGTTTACCTCTCCAGTCCTTACAGAAGAACCCAGCCAGAAGATGTTGCAGTCTTTGCTTGAAGTATTTTGTAAAAGAGGCCATCAGTGTCAGCTAACCCTTACATAAGTCTGTTGATTCCTTGTTTGGAAGCTGAGACGTATAACAGTTGACTTTAACCCTACTTGCTGCTTTGGTCCTTTCAGAAAACAGATAGATGGCCAGACATCCTGCTTTAGGAGTTTTGAAAGGGGCTTCAGAGTCTGTTGGTTTTATTTCTGTACACAACATGAACATGAACTCTATAATGACACGTTATTTTATGAAAATGTTTATCTGACAGTTCTCTAATGACCAGCAAAAGAAAACGGATGCATTCACAATAGGAGGTTTGACAGTGTAAATTTGACCACATAGAAAGTTCACCTGACAGAGAACAGAGTTCAGGCAATGCATTTGAACTCTGTGGGGATTTGAGCTCACAAGAACTTTCTGCTTAAATGATTTTCTCTAAAAGTTGAGTAGATCACTCCCCGCCTGCTTATAGCAAGACTCCCACTTTCAACACTTCTCACAGGGTTAATGAAAGACACCGGCAGAGCCAGGTCTGTGAGCTGTTGTCAGAGTTTGGCCTGAAGATCAGATGCAACCCGTTGGCCTGCAGATGTTGTTGCAGGTGGAAATGGTATGTGGGTCAGAAACGCAGCGTTCCTCCCTCCTGCAGTCCAGACAATGAACAGATGACAAATCCAGACAGGAACAATAAGTGTTTATGCAGTTACTGTGAGAGAGCTCAGGAGGATAGTATTGGTATTAAAATGAAGGGAAGAACAGAAGAGCTGCAGGAATGGGCTTTAAATCTGCACCAGGTCTGGATTCTCAGGGATGATGTCTGAAAAGGAAAACAAGTGAAAATCAGTGGCGTCCACAAAAAAAACAATCACTTTGAGACTTTCTGCTGACAGATGTGAAATGACATATGAAAGTGTATGCAGATTCAGCACTGCACTTCCTGCACAAATATGACAGAACTCTCCAAAAAGCGAATGACAACATTTGTGTTTTTCATGTTTTTTTTTCACCACATCGATTCAAACGTGGGCAGGCAGACTGATACAATTCACAGAATGACTGGCTTGCTGGAAACTGTAAAAAAAAAAAGAGAGGAAAAAGCAGAACTAAGAGTCGAAACCAGAGTTGCAACATTGAGATAACAGGGAAGTTCATGTTAAACTCTGCAAAGCTGAAAGTCAGAAGGACCAAAATGATGAAGACGAAAGCTGAAGTTTCTTCACAGCACCAAACCTCAGTGTGCGTAGTTCTACAAAACATCTGGAAGAGATATGCCAGCGGAAATCCTCCATGATTCAGAATACTTCATTTTTCAAGATATTAAAAATATTTGAACCTTTCCTGTTGCAGCAAAAAACTAAATTACCTATAAGCTTTCATGTAGTTCTGCTACATGAAAGAGAAATTTTAGCTCAGGCCAAAACTTCAGGATCTGTATAAACAAACTGAATTTACTCAGTTTTTCCTCTCACCACTCACTCATTACAATATCCAAATGAGAATCTATGGGATGTGCTGATCAAACCAGTCTAATCCATAATGGATCCCAACTTTCAATGACTTGGATGATCTGCTGTTAACATCCCTGTACCAGAAACCACAGAACACCTTCAGAGGTGATTTGCAGTCTGTAGTTATTTGTCATTTTAAAAAGGAACATTGATATCAAATCAGGAGTTACAAATCAGTTAAAGTAATACAGAGCCTGTTTGTTTTGGGAGTCGTTTGGTAAACTGGCTCGTCACCAATAAGAGCGTACTGCAAAGAGCAACAGTGTGGGGCACAGACCTCTAAACTGATTGACATTCTTTTTAAATTGCTGTGGAACGGCTTCAGAGCAAATTTTTCATCTGCTGAGATATGTCTTCAAGGAAGTTCAATAATCCACCTGGGAATGCCAGGAATGTCTGCCCAGGTGCCCGCAGATTTAATAAAACACAGCTGGAATGGAAACTCTTCCACGTACCAAAGGTTTGATGTTCTATGTTCAGTCAGGGAAAAGCAACAGAAAAGGATGTTGGGCTGAAAAGTGAGTAGACAGAAAATGACCTCTGATGGGAAGAAGCTCTCCTAGAGGTGGATGTAACAGGCAAGTTAAACCTGTCAGCTTTATCAGCATCTGCCAGAATGTTTAAAGTGTGAACATGCATTTTTCGCAAGACAGGATATTTCAGCTGATATGGATCATAGTCGTACTGGATTGCATCAGACTTCAGATTTTGAAATT
This sequence comes from Brachyrhaphis roseni, assembly GCA_903066815.1. Lineage (NCBI taxonomy): Eukaryota > Metazoa > Chordata > Actinopteri > Cyprinodontiformes > Poeciliidae > Brachyrhaphis > Brachyrhaphis roseni. The sequence continues at coordinate 14,003 of CAEFZY010069976.1, forward strand.
TAAACTTTCTGAGTCATTACCTTGTGCAATACCTTCACACGATGCTGCAAGCACCATTGTTAATAGCTTGAGGAAGAGTTGAATCTGAAAACCTTTAGATGCACAAATTGGTTCCTCACTGCATCATGTAGAACAAAATGTTGGTTTTTAAAAGATTAACTAAATGATAATGTTTTCATATTTAGTTTTCCAGTCATTTATGACAGTGAGAACTGAACTGATGGAGCCTTATTGGATCTGTGGTTCTTGGGTCGCCTCAGTTTGGCCAAAGTGAAAAATCTGAAGGTCCAACAGAAAGACAAGAACCAGCAGAACTCTGCAGTTCAGTGGGAAGACAGTGGACAGTTTTCTTTAACGAAAATGCTAAGTTTGTCCGACTTTTCAGAAGAGAACTTAACCTAAATGAATCATTAAAGCAATCTTTCGTCGTTTTTCTTTTTTCTCAATAAAACCCAGCATGGCAGCAAGGATTCAGTAGAGATGATTCAGTCAAAGACTGACTGAAAGGTTGTTTTAGAGCTGAAGGTAAACTGTGTCAGGTCTGGCAGATGAGCTGAAAGATGAGATTAAATCCTCCGGGGCAGTCTGCTGGTTAACTCTGAAAGTCATTTATGACTCAGCCAAGAGTTCTTGACCTAGAAAACTGAGGATTTAAATCAACCCGAAACCGGATCTACGCTTTACATTGCAAGCTTAAACTTTTCTGCAAGGAACTTAAAGACTTTCAGAGAGTGCTGCTCAATTTTTCTCCTGTTGAAACCCTTTTACAATATTTATTAAGGATTAATGAGCAAAAATTGACAAAATACATCTGGAGGAAGCGTCATATGTGCGTACAATTATAATACTTGCAATAAGAACACCAATAATTTTAAAATGATTGTGTTTTGTGATGTAAATAAAACGAGACGATCTTTCTTTCCTTTAATGCATCATATATTCTGTACACACCTGAAAAACAAAAAAATCAGTTTGGGAGGAATTAGGCATAAATGTACAAACCCTAAACTAATACCTTTCTGAAGCTCCTATTGATCCATTTCAGTCTTGTTCAGTTCAGAACTGGCTCCAGTTACTAATGAACCTGTTTAACTTGAAATATGGTTCAGCAGGAGTTTCCTCACATTTACTCCTTTTCATCATTTAGGTATTTAAAAGCTTGTTTTTCATTCAGTTTCTAAATAATTTACTTTCCAAAAGTATCAGTCAGGAGAAGGGCACAAGATATCTTCTGGATTATAGAACTAAAGGTTTGTTTTACATAAATCAGGATCAGGGAGGCTGCCAACATGCTGAGAGCCTGTAACACGAAGGAGGAGGGTCTAAAAATCTTGTACTGTGGTTGGATTAACCAAAGCTGGACTGTTGGGCCACAAATTTCCTCACAATCTAGTAGATTTGGAAAACTTCAGCTGGACAAAGTGGGTAAACATCACCAAGGCAAGACATGGGACGCTGTTGGAGTTCCACCAAAGAAGACTGGATGCAGAATCAAAAAATGATTCAACAAACTGTTACTCCAAAAGTCTGTTGCATTTTCTTTTCTCCAAACAGACAGGTTTTTCTTTCCAACTGCAGTCACAATACGAAGGCACAGTTTCCTTCTGTTCCTACCTTCGGATGGGAAGAAAACGTTGCCATGTGCAGGAGGAGAGAGGGGCGTTCCCGGGTCCGACAGTAAGTGGCGACTGGTCTCAGAGGACTGACGAGTCAGGATCTGAGAAACAGTCCGGGTCTTTGTCTGCGGGGATCCGCCCAGAAACACTGGATTCTCATGGCCCTGAGCTTCACTACACACACAAAAACACAAGAAGGAGAAGTTTGTAAGAAACCACAGTGTGACTCACAACTCTGTTTCAAAACTCAGCTGTTCCTCAGGACAGAGGCCTAATGTTTGTCACTTCTGTAGTAAATAAATTAGTGAATAGTAAATGACTAAACAATGCCCCAAACAATCCACACAGCTCCATAAATGTAATTTCTGTAAAATAATCCTAATAGAACTTCATTATTCTGGTCAAACAGGATCACTCGGTTAAAATGATCAGTTCTGCAATACGTGTTGTCATGACAACATTGTGGTGTTTTCATGTACGAGCTTTTATAATTCTACCACTGTTAAGTAAGACTCCAAATTATTCCCTCTCTTCACCAATTAGTTCCCCCCTCTTATCCATTTTGCTCCTCCATGGACCCAAACATTGTGTTTCAGATTATCTTCCATTGTACTCAAGTATTTTTATCAATGTTATTTTACAACTACTCAAATATAACTTGAGCTTTAATTTAGTCATACATTCCCTTCTAAAGAATTTATATTAACCCCCATTTCCTTTGATTGTTGTTCTGATTACCGTTTGACTCTTAGATACCGAACCAAAATAACCCTTAAGAGAGCTTCCACTGGTGCATGATATTCACTGGAGTCATATCATCATATTTCCTTGTGGTGAACAATGATTAATCAAAGAAAAATACTTCATCGGTTGTTAAAGTACAAAAATGAACACACACTGTTTGAAACCCCAAAAGATTGGAATGAAACGGTGAGCGCCTGTTCTGAGGAGCGACTTTGTTTTGATGCTCTGAGATCAGCTGGATGTGGGAAAACGTACCTGTCCATCCGCACCAGCTCCTGTCCACCTGGGAGAGAGGAAGCAGGAAATGAGCCTTTGTGACCGAACTGAAGCACAGCAGAGTGAATTTGCTTCCTACTGTGTGAACTAGAGTTAATCCACCACAGCCACAGGAAATGTGTCACTCTGAGCACTTTGGGAAACCCGACATTAAAACATATAGACGTGTTCTGAGTTTGTGTTCTGCTGTGAATATTTGCTGACCAACTTACAGAAGTCTTATGCTTTGGTGTTTCTGGCACAATTAAACGTTAAAAATCAGATTTTTTTTATTTATTAGGTGAAAGAGAAGCAATCCAAACCAACCTGACCCAATGTGAAAGTACAACTCCCCACCTTTTCTAATGATGATTAGCTCCACCAACCATAGGCCATATTACTCCCAGACAGGAGAATTATAAAATCACATAAACAGAACCTGTCTAACATGAAGTAGGCTTAAAGATTTAAAATAATACGTCATGCTCTGGCATAACCCTAAAAAAATCTGTTTATGAACATAAACCTTCCAATGTGTCTGATGTAGGAGACATTCCCAGAAGCTTCTTGGTATTTGTTCCCTCCAGGAGTAAAGCCGACTTTTTCACATTGGTGCAGGCAGGTTTGAAAATGTTTTTCCTTAATAATATATAATATGCCCCTGAAACAAGGGTCCCAGAAAGCAAAGACAAGAATTCTGCAAGAAGGCAAATCATTTTTCACAGCAGTGCATTGCAGTGCATTACATACGTCTGTTTGACTGTGAATTCTCTCGCTGTTTGTAGACCAGGACCAGAATGAGAGGCAGCGACAGCAGAGCCAGAATGCAAGCAGCTAAGGCTAAAGCCACTGGCACCGAGGCTGCTGGAGGAAAAGAAAGAATTTAAAAATAGAATAACTTTGCAGTCATATTCTGCTTTTAAAGGCCTGAGTTAGTTTCATACCTGGCGGAGGTGTGGGATCCCAGAACGTGCAGTTGGTCACCCCATCTCTCTCTAAAAGATTAAAATATTCACAGGAATGAGTGCTTGGGCCAGTTTTCTTTACTATACATCAAACAGTTCAGTAGACTATAAGCAGATAAAAAGTCTGGAGCCGGGATGAGATAAAACTTGTAAGACCCTCCTTAATTTTAAATTGTACGTCCAGCCTGCTTGCTCTGCTTACTTGGTATAACGTGAAGAATAATGTGGCTGTGGGTACTCTGCGGGACTGTCGGATGGTTGTGATCCACCTTAAAGCCCAGAGCTAGGCAGCAGTAGCGGCCCTGGTCAGCGTGGGTCACATTCCTGAGAATCACCCACATGTTTTCATTCGTATGGCCCATCTCCACTCCTAGATGTGAGTCGTGGCTTTTGCGTGGGGTTTCCCCGACTTTACAGTGCAGGTCGGTGTGGGGCGTGAAGAGCCAGCGCTCCCTTATGTGGTGATCGGGATGTAAGTTGGCATTTTTCTGGTTGCACACTAGCTTGGCAGTCACCCCCTCTGGACAGGTGTAGAACTGGTGGGCAGCGGACAAGGTCAATGGGGAGCTGGAGTGGGTTGGTGCCACTTTCGCTGGAGAGAGGAGACAAAAACAGATGAGTCTAATTATACTTTCTGGTAAAATAAAGGTTAAATTGAACATAATTTAAAAAATATGGATTTATTTCAAAGCTGGACGTGGGAGAGTTGTCACTGTTGCTTTGATCCAATATGAGTAGTATGGACTCTGCATGTTTTGTGTGGGTTATTCTGGCTGTTCTGGTTCTCCCCCAACATCCAAACAATGTCTTAGTTAACTGACCATCCTAACTTCTGATATGAATGTTTACAGCACAGCTGTCTGTACTGTGTGTCTGTTTAGGTGAAAACTGAGACACTGAAAAACATCATGTTTCACCAACATAATGAGTTCAGTTTTTGCTAACTTTGCATGTAATCTCATCTGACCAAAGTATTTCCATACCTTTTTCACTTACACAGCTTGTTGCAAACTACAAACAACTATGAAGTACTTTTTGATCTATCACCAAAAATCCTAATAGAATTCATTAATTGTTGCATTTTTAGCATGAACAAGCATGAAAGAGTTGAGGTGTTATAATTACTTTTTCTATGTATTTGGGCTGAAGACTTAAATTGACAAATGATTGTGAAAGAAAGATGGTGTTTGTGTGCAGTGGAAAACAAAAAAAAACCTGAGAGGAAGGGGAAAAAAACGTCTCAATATTTATAGATTAAAGATGACGAAGAATAACCCTGCAGGAAAAACAAAAAGTCACATTTTGTTGAGGGTATTTTATGCCTGCAAGAACTAGATTTTTCAGAATAAATATTTAGGGAATTTACATTAGGAAGCTGCACAGAACCAAATAAAAATCTTCAGAATTAAAACTTCCAAAGTAATTCTGAAAAGCAAAGATCAGGGTTTCCATCCTGGGAGCATTTTACTACATTACCACCAAACTTCTGCTGTTATAGGTGGGATGTTTTTTGCTGGTTGAACAGGATAAAATCTTTCAGTGGAAAAAAGGATTAAGATAACCATCAGGAGTCTGAGAAACTTTAGATCATAAAGCTGAAAGAGCCAGAAAGAACATCCAAATACACCTCAACAGGTACGATTGTAACAAGATCTTATGCCATAATGAATTTAAATATCAGAGAAATGTGAAAGCAGTTTCAAAATGTTGGGAAAAAGCAATTCAAACCTTTTTGGCTGCATGTAAGAAACTAAATGATCCATGAACCCAAAAGTCTGTGAACTTTAGACACCATCTACGTGTTTCTCATCAGTCTACAGAATGTTTTTCCAAAAGTCTTTGTTATGATTCAAAGTTTTTTTTGGCAAATGTGAACTGGGCCAGACTGACTAATAGCTGTATCCTCCCATCAGTTCTTGATTTTCTTTTAGGAGAAGCATTCCTTGCTGTTTGAGGCCAAATTTGTGTTGTTGGATAGATTCCACTTAAAAGGTTTCTTGACTGCAGTTTCAGCACTTACCAGGCTTGCGTGTTGCTGGTATAATCGCATCACAATTTGTTCATGATTTAATAATTCCAAACTAAATGTTCCATTTTAATTTAAATGATCATTTAAAAATTTAATTAGCTTTTAGTTTATCTTTGTCTTGTGACAAAATTTGTTGATCTGAAATAATTCAGTAGAACCAAAACCAAAAGCATGAAATATGTAAGGGGAAAGAAGCCTTTTCACATCATGCAAGCGTAAAAATCTTAATTGGAAATAAGAAAGGAAGTAGTTTTTGAATAATTCTCTTAGCTAACAAAACATTGTCTAGCTAGCCAACAAGCTAGCTTTGAAGAAGCCTCAACCACATTTAATCATATGTGCTGCAGCATTTTGGTTCTCTGTAGGGAACTGATTGAAAGTTGTAGACAACATACAAGAGCTGTCACATTTTGTAACATAAACAGCATTCACTGATGCTTTCATCAATCCAAACAGCAGTGGTAGCAAAAAACGAGAAAACGGGTATTAAAAATTAGAGTTACTATGCCATCACTTGATTTTAAACCCCTACTGAAAACTGTTGGAATATGAAATATTTGGACAAGTTAATAAATTATTAATCTCTTCATAGTTTGTAATATAGATACTGCTAAATATCCTGGTTTGTTTTGAAACAGGACTAAACATTCAAATGTTTCCTCTTTTTGTCTCAACTGTCTGGATTTGACAGATCAGGTTCAACTAAAAAATGAAAAAGTAAAAATCTGTTTTTACTTAGTGAATCACATCTTTATTTAGAAGATGAGATTCATGCCTGATATCACAACATGTCACAGACATAACACCACAAACAAACCTCTGTAGCAAGTAGTAATCTTAGCATGCTGCTAAAACTGCTGGGTTAAAAACAACCCAATTTGTAACCCAGTGCTGGGTCAAATATGGACCAAAACAACACTGGGTTATGGCAGCTAACCAAAGGTTGGGTTAAATTGACCCAAAATTGGGTTGAAACTCATGACCCAACACAAGGGTTATTATACCACTATATCTGGATTAAAAAAGATCTATTTATTTTAAATTTCACCATTTAAAAACAGGATTAAAAAGAATCTGAATATGCCCAACCCTTCTCCCAACAGAATTATTCAAGCTGCAGAGTAAATTTCTGACCCAACTCATGAGTTCTGATTTTTGACCCAATATTTGGTCAAACTAACCCAACCTAAAACCCAACATCTTCTACCCAGCAAATGGGTTATGAAAATAACCCAGAATGTTTTACTGTGCAACAATCTAGAGTCAAAGTTCGGCGTTTCATGGCCAGATTCTGCTGCTTCTGTGTTTTTTCCTGCCTTTGGGTCAGCACGGTTTGTTTTCTTCATTTTGTGGCTTCAAGCCGCAGTTAGAAACGGCGCAGCGTCTGCTGACTAAAACAAACGCTGAGCTCCTCTGGAGCCAAAGTTTCTCATTTAGTTTGTGATACCAATGAAAATAATACAGTGAAATGATGTTACCATATAGCGCTACTAAACAAGTTGGGTTGTTATGGTGTTGTGATGAAATAGCACTTTATCTGCACATATTTGTATTTTCAAACATCCGGAAGTGCTTGACAGCTGTGAGCCCCTCTCACATATTGTACCTGTCTCACTTATGAGTTCTGTTTTTAACCACATCCTGTTTTAACTTCTTTATTCTTGCAGTAAAATGCTTTAGAGGTTGTGTGTTTTTCATGAACATGACTTTATTTTTCTGAAACAAAATAAACATCTGACCGAAGCTGCAGTCTGACACCTGCCCAGACACGTAACCACTCTAGAACGTCTTGAATATCTCAGTGAAATAAATGCCAATGTAAAGAACCAACAGAGCAAACCTGCCTGTGTTTGCAGCAGACTAGAGTCGGTGCAGCATTCAAAATTGCTACGTGCTGCAAGAGGACAGGAAGAGTGTGTGGAAGTGTGTACGAGCCAACTACAAAAAAGTGAGGGGGTGAGCAGCATCAATAGAGAAGTAAGAGGAATAGTAACAGTGTAAGTCACAAGTTACAGTAAATGTCTGAATATGTAGATGTGGAGGGAGGAAAGCGGCCAGTTCAAGGAGTGGACTTCCTTCCTGAGTTTCTTCGGCTCCTGAAAACGTCCCTCGGTTTTCTCTCCTCACAGCTAAAATCAGAATTTTTTACAGTTACTGCAGTCTTACCTGCGCCGTCCATTATGAATTGGCTCACTCCACCAAAGACTTTTCAAAACTTTCACACATAAAAATCTAAAAAGTGTGGCACGCACATGCACTCTTCCACATTTTTAATTTTAACAAGACACATCAAGCTGCGTAAGATTGGATGAAGAGCGTACAGTTTCAAGCCTTGAAACAGATTTTCAATTGGATTTAGGTCTGGACTTTGACTGGGCCACTCTAACACACAAATTGCCTTTCATTGCACCTCTGCTAGAATCAGCTCAGTCAGAAGTCTTTTACAGACAGGTTTCCTTCCAGGGTCATCCTGTTTAACTCCATCTCTTCCCTCCAACTCTGACCAGATTCTCTGTCCATCAGAAAGAAAAGCATCCCCAGTTGATGGTTCAGGTGAACCTTGGCTCATGTCCAGTTGGTTCTTTGTTGATTTTGATTGGCTGTTTAGATGCAATGATGCATTCAATGACCAGAATGAAGCTTTGCATTGCGTTATATAGTTTCTTTCATTTACACAAGTTGCTCAAACACATGTAGGCCCAGACTGGCCCTACTGGTTCTTTGGAGTCCTTGCAGTGCTCTCACTTATCAAAATGTCCTTTAATATATGGATTTTTTGTGTTTACTGATTAAAAGTAAAGAAAAATTTACTTGTAAGAATTATGCTTCTTTTACTGTTTATTCAAAGTGTTTCCAAAATCTGCATACGTGGGACGTATTGCAACATGTCTGAAAGTTTGCTCTGCAAGACAGCTGTTTCAGCAACTTCCTGGGATTTAACTAGACTTTGGTCATGAACATGGTGCGTTTAAGTTTCACAGAATGCACACATGCTCCAAGCATGGAAAGCATTCTGGGGCTTAAATCAGGAAGCACAGCAGCTTGTTTTTGATAAAATGTCAAACGGCGTTAAAAATGTTTCGTTAACAATCAGCTGGAAAGGAAGTACAGTAGCTTAATATGCTGCAACCTTTGCTCTTTGACTATCAGTGAATGTGTGTATACACGTCCAGTGTGCATCCTGTGTGTGCCACGCAGTATTTTCCTGTCAGGCAGCTGAATTCTACAATCTCTATTGTGTACAAGGAGAAGCAATAGGAAGAGCGTGGAGGGTGATTAAGGTGAAACTGGTATCCTCTGGCTGTTCCTGTCTGCTCTGCGGGACAATGGGGCGTCTCTTCTGTTTCACACCCACCCCACCTTCCTCACAAACCTGGCTGCCTTTTCTCGCCTGATTTACATAAGGGTTGAGTTTCTGGTTGAAATGGGTTCAGATTAGAGGGTCACAGGTTCACACAGATTGTGTTTCAGAGATATCACTCCAACAAGATGGGGCTTTTGTGGGGAGGTGTTTGGAGGGAGGCTGTGAAGATGCCAAGTGAGTGTAGTTTACCCGTACCAACCTCAGAACTGTTCTGATCCGTATAAACATACAGCAAGCGAACTGATATCTGCAGGGAGAATGTTTCTGACAGATTTGTTGTTGGCTCTCTCATATCTAGATTTCTGCTCCTGTGATCCCCCGGGGGTCCCAGGAACAGGCCCTCTTTGTTTGGTTGGCACCTATTGCCACTGACAGCTTTCTCACTCTCAAAGTTGAAGCGTTTGATATCTCACTCATCTAAGGACATTCATCTCTCCAAAATGTTCCAAATTACTCCAACGCAACCATATTGCACAAATTCCCAGATCTTTCCCATCATAGGATGTCATAAAACCCAGAAGGAGTGTCCGCTCTGTGAACAAAGAGCAGAAGGAGTTCTGGTAGAAACTTCTGGTATGACAGTAAAAAGGGGATCAGCAACAGGAAGTGTTTGAATCTTAATCACAGTAGGAAGTGGTTAACTGTCAGCAGGCCATCGTGTTCCGAAAAGCTCGACATCTGCCTAAGGTTAATTATTTTCCATCTTCAGTAAAGCAATCTGAAAACCAGGACATTTTTTCATCATTAGGTGATTTTTGGGTGCTTTCCCTCAAATCATACATTATTTGTGGTTCAGTATTTGCAAATATAGCTCCAAATTATTTTTGGGAAAGCAGATATTGTCTAAAATATTAAAAAGGAAGCTAAAATGTCTCGGCATTAATCTACTTGACACTCTGTTGGTTGGCATCTGCAAAGCAGCCAATCCAAAACCACCAACACCTCAGTAACTAAAGTCAGCAGCTTTTAAAGGTGATGGCAGGAATCTAAAATGAAAAATCAAATCTACACTAACATTACTAGTGATGTTATTGTTGTTTGTTTATTCTGTGTGTCAAAACAACAAAGATATGAATCTGTGGTTTTCTACTTGCTAAAAAAAGTGTTGTGCTCTACTGGCGCCACATGCTTCCTCAGGAGGAGAGACATTAAGAGTCAGTGACTCATAATGAATAACTTTTATCAGGTGGAATTATGAATTTAATTTAAGTGCAATAACTGCACCCTAATTGGAATTTATATAGATTAATTAAACTATATATTATTAACTGGATTTGTACAGCGACTTGTGATGACATTTGATGTGAACTGATGATAAATAAATAAACTGTATTGAAATTAATTGAGATTAAATGCTATAAAAATTGTTGTGTTTTATGATTAGAGGAAGTAGGAATAATAGTTGTTTTTTAAAAAAAACAAAACAAAAGAAATTAGATCATGTTTTTGTTTCTTTGGTTATCACTATGAAATCTCACCAAGGATCACCAAAGAGAGTTTTTTTTTCATGTTGTTGTTGAACAGTCAAGGCTCTAATGTTGTGGTTAATGCCGTGACCCTGGGCTGCTGAGAAAAATCACCCACATGGGGGACAAAGTGTTCCCAGCAGCGTGGAGGTCACTGGTGGTAACATCAAGACATAAATCTAAACGTGACAAATATGCAGATCTTTAAAGATGATCGCAAGCGAAAAACTCCCAAAACAATAGAAGTGCCCCCGCCTCCACTCTCCTGTTATTACTAATGCAGCACATGCAGGATATGCCCACACAACTGTTGCACAATCATTCACCAGCTTCCTCCCTCCCTCTGCAGGCAGGTTATCGTCAATGAGATTGATTACGGAAACCTGCTCCCTAATAAAGATGCACTCATTTAGCTCAGAATCGATGTGAGCACAACACGAACCGCAGCAGGACAGAAAAGCAAAGAGGTAAAGAACCTTAGAGTGGTTTCGTAAGATATGGAGTGTGAAAGTGTCACTATGTAATGAATATTCTTGAATTAAAACTAAACTAAAAATAAATAGATGTTTTGAATAATTTATGAAAGTATCCATGTCTTAATAATTTAACATTTACAACTAATTATTTACAAAACAAGAGTCAGTCTCTATGTCTCTGAGTTCTCTCAGTCATAGAGACTGAAAGGAAAATTGGTCCCATTTACAAAAATCCTTTCCTCAATATATTTGTCATAATTACAATTTAGTCGAAAATAATTAAATCTTATTAGGTCAAACTTTTACCTCTTACTATTTTGCATTTTTCAGAATGTAGTCAATTATTTTAGACAACCTGTGAGAAAGAGTGGTTTGATCATTTTTAAAGGACCAAAATGTAAAAATTATCAAAAATAATCACTATTATTACTCATTTTAAAATTAAACAGGAAATGAACCAATTTAAATAAATAAACTGAAATTATTTTGCCACTGTGGCTCTTTAAATGGAGCCTAGCTTCTGATTGGTTAATCTGCACAGTAGGTCTCCATCAGGCCAATTATCTAAACCAGAACAACATTAGTGATCCAAAGGATTAAAATATTTATATTTTAGTGCTTTTTATTAATAAAGTCTTATAAATAACAATTACTATTAATAGACTACTTAAATTAATTATTTACACACTTCAGTTACCATGTAATGATTTACTCTATTTACTTTTCACATTGTGGCCTTTTTGGACCTCCGTACATTGTATGTTCTTCATCGATTCCTTTTTTTCTCTGCCATTGTCCGCAACAAGAAGCTAAATGCTTATCTGGGAGGAAAAGAGCCTCTGATTGCAGCTGGCTTTCTCTCAGGCCTTGCAAAGTGGAAATCCATTACTGGCAGACGCACAACCACTGTTTTCATCATTGCCTTAACATGAAGAAAACTCCCCAACAATGAGGAGATCACAGAAACAGGGTGAGGGCATTTTGAATCGGTCTTGTTATGTCTTAATGGAGCCTCTCAGTTGCTTTTTAGAAAAAGAGAAAAAAACTGCAAAGGCATTTTTCAGTTTTAAACCTGGACTGGGAGACTGAATGTCCCAGTATAGATATCCTGGGCTAATGTTTTGGAGTCCTTACAATACAAACGACTGTTAAAGAGGCACATTAAAAGTTAATGATATTATAGTACCGGGGTTGTAAGCTGTAACTCACCAGATGGGATGATGCGCAATATTTGACCAAAAGAGATTTTAAATTTTATTTCCTGACCAACTAAGAACTCCCATTATACTTTTCACAAGCAGAGAAACTTTGATTGAAAGAAATAATCAGATCTAAACTTCTAATGCCAAAAAAAGAACACTGAAATACTTTTTCCACAAATGTAACGTTTCGTGACTCAAAACAGAATTTTAAACAATATCTTCAGGATTCTCCAGTTAAGGTTTGAATCAAATTCCAACTTTCCTGTTTTGAGCACCAATCATTGGATAGTCTCTGTGGTCATAAATCCTTAATTTTAACGCTGCTAAGATTTAGAAGTATCTAATGTTTTTAGAGGTTTGCCAACCTATTGAGAAGTCTATTAGCCAATTTTGTCAACACAACCGGACGAGTCAGAAACTACTTCCTTTCTTATGCCAAAATAAATGCTTTTATGACAAACTATTGGTTTCCACAAAGTCAGGAGATTTTCATTTTTCGCAAAAAAAAATAAAAATCTAGGACATAACTCGTGGGAAATCTGAACGCCTACTCCAACATGCGTCACATGAGTCTCACCATGCCCACTTCCAATTTCTGAAAAGATTACACAGACAAACAACAGTCCTACCCAGATCTACAAGTTTCTGGAGCTTCAGACGTAGATTCAGCAATTACCAAGATCCATAGTGACACAATGTCATCTATTTTTTATTCATTTATTTGATTAAGACACTGCATCTTAATTAATATTGGCACAATTCATTAGCACAGTATCTAAATTTTATCCTAAGACAAATAAGCAGGAAAAACAAACAGATAGGAACTACTGGTGGGGACGGATCCCCTCATGGTCACTGCAGATGACAAAGGGGAAACATGATCAGCACATGTCACCTGGTCCAAACAGAAGCTAAATATAATCAGTTTTAGCAGTTTGTAATTCTGTTTAGCTCTTATTTGGGTCATAAACTCGTAGTAAAATAATAAATTGAAATTGAGCAGCAAGTCTAGGATGTATGTGAATTCTACTTTTCAAACATTAACAACAAATCATTCTGCAGCCTGCATAGGGAAATATTGGCTCTGTGATAAATGAAAAAATGGTTTTAAAAAAGGTAATAAAACTAAAAAAAGAAAATTTTGAGCACTTTAATTATTATTTCTATAAAAAAATAATCTAGCACACACTGGCAGAGGGAAATTGTTTGCTTACAGGAATGAAATGACGTTTAAAGGGATGAAATGATTGTTAATGATGAGGCAGTCAACATCACCCATTCACTTCTGAACCCGAAATGTGCCCCAGTGTGTGAGTTTAGTAACTCTTTGGTACTTTTAGATAATTTTACCCATATTTAAGGTGTTTTAAGGAATCATCTCCTTTGAGTTTGCATATCTAAATAGACTTATCGTGGAGCCTGGGAGTGATAACAGCGCCTGCTGAGGCCCCAGCTGCTCAGCTCTCTCCTCCAGCACAAGGCCAAACATGCAGAAAACCAACCGCTGCTCGTTAGGGCCAGCATGCCGCAATGCCTTTCTCCTTTCCCTTTATTTCTAGACATGTAGATCTAAAAAAAGAAAAGAAACAAAGGTCGCCCCAAAGTGCTGCATGTGTTTCGGTCGGTTCTCCACAGGGAGGGGCCTTTAAAGCCGCTCCACGCCAGATGTTCCGTCTCAAAACAACAGCAGCAACCCGAGAAATGTGGAAAATGTTTTCACCTCAGAGTTTTTTACAGAAGCGCTCCAGCATAAACTGTGATGCTGCGCAGCTGTTTGTGGAAAAAAAACAAAAAAAGCTTCAGAGGAGAGGAGGTGGTTCGATTCCAGCAGGCTGGAGCTGTCAGCATTATAACACCATCTGGGTAGAGTTACTGCTAAACATTAAAACTTCTGTTAAGTTTCTACAGTAAAATAATGATTAAAGTCATAAATCCTCACAGCTTAAAGGTGACAACAAGACCTCACACCGCGGGTGTTTACAAAGTATTAAAAGTGTCAGATGTCTGTCAGCGGGATTTACCTTCAGCGACAGCAAACAGAAAACTGACGAGCCAGAACATGAGCTTTCTCCTCCAAACGGATGTCCGTCGCCTCTCCATGACCGGCAGGACTTTAAAAACAAAACAAGACGAAGCAGAAGGGCAGAATGTGCTCAGCTGTTGGAGCTCCTCACTCTCTCAGTCTGTTCTCGTTTCTCTCGTAGTAAAATGAAGAGTCGAGCAGAAAGGGGCGGGCTCTAGTGGTTAAGCCACGCCCCTTCTCTGGCTCTTAGCTCCGACCTCCTGAAGTACAGACCAGCATAACAACATCGAGAAAAATAAGGATAAAACATCTACATATGCTAAATATACTTCAAAAATCATCTAAAATGATTAAAGATGGTTCTATTCATACCTTATTCAACCTTAGCACATTAATCTCAAGACTTAATGTATGTTAGTAAATAAATTATCTCCAACTGTCCAGCCCCCTTTACTCTGATACCCATAAAAATAACAATTTAAATGTTTGTTTTGTCATATAAACAACAAAAGAATGTCCCTTTCAATCACCGCCTAGAAGCTGAAATGTTTAAGTTTCATCTTTGACAATGAAACCAACAGATCAGTCTTCTGAAGTCAGAACTCCAAGTGGAGGGTTAGGGTTTCCAATGTTTTCTATTTCTTCGAACCTTTCACATACTTTTTTAATGAATAGGTTGCTATGATGTATTTTGTTTATAAAATACTAATAAACTATTATTGTTAATGCTGTAGGCATTAAGACTCTTGATTTCCTCCACTTTTCTACAAACACTTTTCACCGTTCAACTACTTCTACATGCTTGGCTCTATTTTAAGCAGTCAACCTTTACCATATTCTATTCGTTCAGGAAAGTACGGCTATGTTTGTTGGTATCAACATCTTCCACATTTTATGAAATATTCACCGTTTTGTGATCATCTTGGGCAACATTGAAAAAAAATAAAAATTTCTGACCTCATCATTCCCAAATCCAAGTTTTGACGTCAACACAACATTTAATGTTGAAACCAAAAGTTTACATACACCACATAAAAAGACACATACACTTTTTTCCTCACTGTCTGAAGTTAAATCAGACTATAATTCTCCTGTCTTGGGTCAGTTAAAACTACCAAAATTATTTCTGTTTGTTAAATAATAAGGAAAATATGTCAGAGGTTTATTTACGTATACATTTCTTCAGTATTTGGTCGTATCTATTCTGTGTATGTAAACATCTGGTTCAACTGTTCCCCACGCAGTCACAAGCACTCGTCTCTGGTTCCCTGCTGCCCAACTCAGGTCATTTTAGAAGTTCCTGAAATATTTCTTGCTGCACTTCTCTTTGGCAGTGTTTCTAAAAAAAAAAAAACTAAAAACAAAGGTCAATGTGTTTTAACAAGTCATCCTTTGAGTTGTTATCTTGGTACCATCAGTAATCGCTTCACTTTTATTATCTTAATATTCCCCCTGAATGCCAATAAAAGCAGCTCAGTTACCATCAGTGGTGCATCTGTCATTGGTGGAGAAAATAAGGATTAGGGTAACACATTTCTGCATGCAGTTGTTTGAACAAGCTTTGAAAAACACAAAATGTTCCTTTTATTGAGAACTTTTTT
The DNA here is from genome assembly GCA_903066815.1 of Brachyrhaphis roseni. Classification (NCBI taxonomy): domain Eukaryota; kingdom Metazoa; phylum Chordata; class Actinopteri; order Cyprinodontiformes; family Poeciliidae; genus Brachyrhaphis; species Brachyrhaphis roseni. The sequence continues at coordinate 29,744 of CAEFZY010069976.1, forward strand.
ATGGTTTGATCAGATAGTCTAGTAACTATCAGAGGTAAGATCCTCCAGAAAATGACAACGCATGATGACCAGTGAATAAGTATTGTATTATTTATATTGGGGTCAATTAACCTGTTTTGTTGTTGTTGTTTTTTTTCCTTATAGTAAATTGTTATTAGTTTGTAGTAACTTAAATGGTATGAAATGGCCCATGGCAGACACTGTTGGGTACAAAACAACCACAATTTCAAAACTATGGATTACCAAACAGAGAAATGTGCAGCAGTGACCATTTTATGATGAAATAACATCTTCAAAACAAAGATTTACACATAAAACACATTGTACCAGAGATTCAAAGTACAACATTTTTTAAGACTGAGGAACAAACTCATAAAGAAGCAGAGGTGGCTTATTGGCTCATGTGTGTTGGTTTTCCTCACAGCATTTACTCAAACCACATGTTTTGTGGTCTTAACATACTGTGATTTTTCTTAACTGTGCTTTGATGTACTGTAAATGAAATGTCATAAAATTCAGTTTCAAAGCCTGATTTTAAGCTCCCAAAGTTCTTAAAACCTCCTGTGTGTTTGTTCCGCCAACAGAACCGTCTCCTCCAAAATGTTATCCACATGGTGGAAAACTGGAAAATTATAGTGTCCCTTTCAGAAATGGGACAATAGCAATATTCCAACCTTTGTTTCTCACTATACACCTCAATAATATCTTCTACCTACTCTCTCTGAATTGATTTCCATAAGAATTTGTATGAAAATTGTTAATTACATAATGTGTGTTTTTTTTTCAGTTAAATGCAAAGACGAACCCATCTTGGTCGTGGGGATAAACGCGTCAAACTGGTTGAACAGAAACTTATTGAGACCTTTCTTTCACTGCCATGTTACTTTACATTTTTTCCTACTTTAAAATACTTCACTAAGTTAAAATGTTTTTTCTTTACTCAACAAACTTTTATCCCACAAACATTTCAAAATAATTTTTGAAATTATTCAAAACACTTCAAAACATATTGAAGTCGTGCTTCATTTACTCAATTAAGTTTTCAGTTCTTACTGAAGGGCTTTATTTAGAAATTGATCCATACTTTCATTTCCTTATCTATTTTAAGACAAGCAGTTACTGAAAATTATAAAATTATATGAAAATGATATCATTGCATCATCAAATTATTATTATGGTATTATAACAGAGCTTTAATTGTGAGTTTGTTGTTATTTACGCTGTAGAAAGATCTTTTGACCCAGAACTATTTTCATCTACTTCTGGTAACTTTGTGTACACTTCTTATTTATTTTAATTTATTTTATTTTATTTTATTTTATTTCAGTAATAAATACTCCTACATGTGTGTGTTTGTGTTTAGCTTTGTTTCTTCCTTTCTAGATAAAAGTTGATGCTGGAGATATTGATGGAGATATTGATGCTTCAACGTTTTTTGCCCTTTACAATTTAAATTAATTAAAATAAATACAAAATCAATCACTGACTTTGTATTTATTTAAATTAAACTGGTTTAATTTGAATTGCTTTGGGAGCAAATTATGGATATAAAATTGATATTTGTGTTTTGTACCTTGATGTGACACAAATTTTGACGTCTTCGTTCCAGACCTCTACCACCGTCTACATTCGAATCGTGGACGAGAACGACAACGCCCCAGAGTTTCCAGAGGAGGAGTATGTCACGGTGCTGAGCGAGGGACCCGACACAGTGGGGGCCACCATCGCCACGGTAACAGCCATTGACCCAGATGAAGGTCTGAATGGGACCTTGCGGTATGCAATCGTCCGGGGCAACCTGATCCAGACGTTCAACATCAACAGCATCACGGTGAGACGTCTGCACCGTCATAGAGGGAATAACGACAAGAAAACAAAGAAATAACTGTGTGTGTGTGTGTGTGTGTGTGTGTGTTCAGGGGAGAATAACTGCTGTGAAAGAGCTGGACTACGAGATCAGCAACGGCCATTATGCGTTGGTTGTCACGGCTACTGACCAGTGTCCAAAACCTGCTCTTCGCCTGACATCTAGCACAACAGTAATGATCATTTTTTATCATCTGTAGTAGATAATCCAGATTCCCATCAGCAGCTCTTGCTTTGTGGGGGTTTGAATAAAAATCTGTCTCCTTCCTGCTTCCAGGTGTCAGTAAACGTCTTGGACGTGAACGACATGACGCCAACCTTCCCCAGACAGTACGAGGGTCCCTTTGAGGTAACGGAGGGCCAGCCGGGCCCGCGGGTGTGGACCCTCAGAGCAAGCGATGAAGACTCCGGTCTCAACGGCAAAGTGGAGTACAGCATCACCGGTGGAGATAACCAGAGTCAGTGTCCCTCTGTTTGTTTTCTCTGAGCATCTAAAACCATTTCTGTTCCCCTCTGAGGTTTTCTTTGCCTCGCTATCAGATGAGTTCATGATCTCTCCTGTGGACGGCGAGCTTCGGGTGAGGAGGGACGTGGAGCTGGACAGAGAGACCACAGCTTTCTACAACATCACCGTCACGGCGCGGGACCTGGGAACGCCGTCACGCAACAGTTCGGTGAGCCGCTTTACGTCAGCAGCCGTCGGCGCAAGCAGACGCAACTTTGTCATCATATCCTCTTCCATAAATGGGAACTCACAAGCATCACTTCTGTATTATAATATCTCTTTGCATGGATTCTAACGCCACAATACCCACAAAATACTTTCTACATCCTTTATTTTCAGAAAACTGCTGTAGGAATACATTCCTCTGTATTTTCACTGTTTCCAGGCCAGAAAAGTAGGAGATGAGACATGAATTTCCAACATTGCGTATAGTGGATGAAAGGTAGAGGTAGAACAACAACAGACAATTTCAAAGCTGTTTTTGTGTTCAATAATACATACACTTTTTAAAATTCAACTGAAAAACAATAGATATAGTAGGGGGAAATATAAAATAAAAAAAGGTTCAATAGCCTCCTTGCAGGAGTGTACACACTATAAAATTAAACTTTGATGACTCAGTTACAGCATTCGGTCTGTGTGAGGTCACCTGTCATCAGCTTTGGTGAATCTGATGAACCTGAAGGAAGGTTCAGCTTTTCTTGTTGGCTTTTCTTGACTTCTCTTCATTGCATCTTTTAGCTAACACTGTGGTTGGCGGAGGAGTTTCAGAGAATCAGAAAGATCTCTCTTTAAGCTGGTACGAGTCAGAAAAGATGACAAAAGTTGCACAGAATGAGCTTTAGAAATTTGCAACAAGTGGTTCTGTTCTGTGTGTGATGACAATCTCCTGTATTCTTCTTATTTTGAATGGAGCAATTAAGTTTTGCAAGAGGCTAGAAGGTTGAGTTATGGTGAAACTAAAAGAATAACATACATGCAGTAAAACACGGTGGTGGCTGCATCATTATCTGGAGATACTGTTCTTTGTGTTTAAAATTTTGGATTTTGTGAAGGTTCTGAACAGCTATGACCTCTGAGCTATAAGTACCAAATACAACATCAGTAACCCTTAGGTAAAGATAAGGGAAGATTTTATTTTTCATGCATCCAAAATGATGAAAAGACTGACTGACTTCAGCAGAGGAGAGTGACAGAAAATCTATGGAGCCATCAGAGGATGTGGACTAAAGATGTTCTCACAATCAGAGGGATTCAGAGAATGACTGCAAGGCAGAGTGGACAAATAGTCATGTCAAAACATGACTAGAGAAGAGAACTGAATTTATTACTAAGTATTACTTAATAAGCTTTGTGAAACAATATTTTCTATGAACCCTTGAGATTCCCTGAACATTGCTGCTTCTGGTCCTCAGGTGGTGGTGGGCGTCTACGTTCTGGACATCAACGATAACGACCCCGTCATCCTTAATTTACCCTACAACACCAGTGTGAGTGAAGGTGCGGCGATACACACCTATGTGGCCAGAGTTCAAGCTCGGGATGCAGATAGCGGACGCAATGCGCTTTTAACTTACAACATCACCGCTGGAAACCCGGGCGGAGCCTTCTACATCAACGACACGGTAACAAAAACTCTGAAGCCGGACACATTCGTCTGTTCTTTTCCCCTGATTCAGGAGGGCCACACCTTCATGTTAGTCTTAAAAACATGCAGCCTGTTGGTGAGAGCAGCCGGTATTAGAAAGATGTGCACAGATGTTTCCTAATTCTCTCTCTCCTTCTGTAATCAGCTAAAGAGAACAGAAAGTTCCAGTTGTAACTATTTCAACTATTCTTACATAAACATGGAAACTTCCACATATCACTGACTGCAAGTTTGTTACAGAACCGCCCGAAAAATTCCCATAATAGTCCATAAACATAGTTAGACCTCTAGAGTCAGAGTCAGATCAACATGGCCTCCCAGCTGTTTGCAGAAATGAATCTGTTTCTTCGTCCACATTTAAACATTTCCAGCGTCTTGCAGCAGTTTTCATACATCTTGAGCTTTTTCATGTTTTGTCACATTACAAGCACAGACTTTGAAATATTTTATACAGATTAAAGTTATGGGCCAACACAAATTAACATAATTTTGAAGTGGAAGGAGAAACAGCATAGGTTTTCATTTTCATTGTTTCATAAGTAAAAATCTGAAAGGTGTGGTGTGCATCCAGCTCCCTCCAGTCAAAGAACCACCTTTCTCTACAAATACAGCTTGTTGTGTTTCCTGTCTATCTTCTTTGGACTGCTTAGTCATCAGGGAACATTTTCAAATCTTTCCACAGATTGTGAATTAGATTTAGGTCTGAACTTTGTCTAGGCCTCTCGAACGAACACACCCTTAAAGATTTGCGGCTGTAATTGCATCTAAAAGCGACTTTACAACGTTTTAAATCAGAGAGCTGAAGACAAACACAGGCCACACTTCTCAGATTTTTATTAGTGTCATTAGTTTTGAAACCATGTCTCCTTTTTCTTTCACATCACAATTACGCTCTACCACATTTAAACCCATTAAACATGTTGCTCTTCAAAACTTCAACTTGCACCCTGAACTGTCTGCTCTGTGGTTTTCTTACATATGACACATCCTGACTTATGTAGTCAAATGCCCCTCATGCCTGCAGCTCTGACTCATCTCTGTCCCACATAGTCAGGTGTTGTGCAGGTGAACAGACCGCTGGATAGAGAGTTGGTGGCGGAGTACACGCTAACCATCACTGTGAAGGACAATCCAGAGAACCCCCGCATCGCTCGCAGGGTAAGCCCCCTTTCCACAGTCTTAATGCCTCAGCAATTTTCAATCTTTTAAGCATGCTAAGCAGTTTAATACATTTGTATGAAAATGTGTCAATTTCAAAAGGTCTTTTTTGTCTTTTACCTGTAAACAACCAGGACTCTTCCCAGGAACCATGGTGCTTCCATGTTTTCTGCTTTACAAAGATAATTAAAAAACATCTGCAATAATGATCCTTAGCGATGGATTCTCTTACCAGAAACTCATCTCATTAAGTTAAAAAACACACATTCAAGTAGAATGAAACCAAGTGTGAGCAATCTTTGCAAGCAGTTAATACAGGGGTGTCTTTGTGGTGTGTTTTCTAAACGGAAGTCAACATGCAGGTATGCTAAGAAAAGGCCGTGTAGAGAAAGGTGAGAAATTGAACTTGCAAAGGTATGCATCAAGTTAACCACCAAGTCTGCAGCACGGTTCTGCAGGGCTGTACAAGGCTGATTTCTAAAGGGCTTAAATGATGTTTACTTCATTTTCTCTGAAGCACCTAGCTGGGTCGCAGCTGATCTGTTGTAACTGCCTCATCTGGGACACATGTGATCATACAGCCAAGAAAACCATCTTGCATGGAACTGGTTGGGCTCTGGGGGGAGTTAGATGAGGGAAATGCAGAAATAACAGCTCAGCTCAGGCAGACCTTTAATGTTCTCTCACTCTTTCATCTTTTGTTTCAATAAAACCAGGACTCTGACTTTTTGGTTATCACCATTCTGGATGAGAATGACAACAGGCCTGTGTTCACGAGAACCAGCTACAGAGCTGAAATCACTGAGAACTCACCAGCAGGTATCTACCTTCTTCCTTTGATTTGACTAGGACAATCCACATAAGCAGTATTGAAACTTCGCAGCGTCTCCACCACTTCCTGACTTTGTTTATGCATAGCTCATGCTTGCTTTTTTCCACTTTATAGTTTAGACAGATTAACTCACAGCTGTAATTTTCTCTGTGTCTTTAAAGGGCATTAGTTCATGTTGTTTAACACATGAACCAATCGGTAATCAGAATCCTAACAGAGCAGCTGGTTACGAATGGGTGAATTTAAAAACATAAGAAGTTTAACGAAAGCTACTCACATTTTATCACTCAACAGCCAGGAATTACAATTTACTTTATTTGAATTTCACATCACAGACCAAGAAAAATGTAAACAACCATTTTTGTTTTGTTTTCCATTAACTTCAGCATAATTGTGAAGGTAAAGGAAAATTATAACTTTAAAATAAATTCTGACAGTTGGCCTGCATTTAAATTCATATCCAATGAATGAATACTTAATACACCATTTTGAACGTCAGGCAACAATGATGCACATTTTGAAGTATTGCATTAGAAAAAAAAGTTGATGGAAACGTCAAAATTCAAAATAACGTCCTCAGTTTTGCCAAATTTTTTACCCTTGTTTTTGGCTTTTCTGAAAACGAGTGAATGCACGATAGGGAGATAGAGACATGTTTGCCAAATAAGTTCTGATATAGCAAAAGCTCCCATCCTCTGATGGGTCTGTGCCTTACCAGAGGCACGAAACACAGAAGAGTCCAAACCTTTAACAGGTGAGGACTCTTTCCATTTTTCTGAAATATGTTGTTCATGCTAATTTTCAACCTCTACTTCCTTTTTATTAACGCGTATCGTCAACATCTGACTAAGTTACGCTTTGAGTAGCCTGGTTGATGGCTCCAAACCAGCAGATGGAAACATGGATGATTTGCATTTCCTTCTGGCTACAGTGGCTTTCTTCATACCACTCTTCCATAACCTTCACCTCCCAGTAGTGCCCTGCTATTGGTCTTATTTGGCTTATTGGTACTTTTGAAACGTACAGTAGAAGAACCTTTTCTGACCTGTAATTTCTTCACATCGCTACATGTTCTTCAGGCAGCACAGTGACTGTTTTAAATGGGCCTGTTCTGGCTGAAGACAAAGACATCGGGCCAAATGCTGTGGTGAAATACCGACTGTTGGGGCCAAGGGTCGACCTCTTCATTGTTGACTCTAACACTGGTAACCTCATTTCTCTGGACAGTTAGAATGAAGCCATGCTGAAACAGTAAAGCTAATGTCTCTGGATATCTCCTCAGGGGTCCTACTGGTGCGTCAGGGAGCAAAGTTGGACCGTGAAGCCTTCCAGGACCCTCGGGTAGAGTTGATTCTGGTTGGGGAAGACGTAGGAGGGTTAAACAACACCGTCCCTCTCACCATCACAATCCTGGACCAGAACGACAATCCTCCTGTCTTCAGCCCATCTAGCTTCAGCGTCCGACTGCCTGAGAACAGCCCCACTGGTGCGTCTGGTTGATGTGTGTGACACATCTGAGACGGACCTGGTCTCACATGAGATGTTTGCCAGGTTTAACTCGTGTCTGAAAACATTACCACCTCACTGGTTGCTGTTACGGTTAATTTGATGGAACTGTAGATGTCTTCCCACTTTCTTACCTGTCTTTGTCACCTCTAGGAGTTGTGGTGACTCAGCTCTCCGCCACCGATGCGGACTCTGGCGCCAATGGTTGGCTGATGTACCGTTTAGAGAGCGGTGCTCAGGACCGCTTTGTGGTTGATCCGATCTCTGGTGCCGTCCTGGTGGGTAACACCACACTTGACAGAGAGGAGCGTGGGTCGTACCGCCTCGTTGTGATGGCAACTGATCGCGGCACACCCCCTTTGTCCGGTACAGCCACGCTGACGGTTATTCTGGATGACGTTAATGACTCCAGACCACGTTTTATAGAACCTATAACCATAATAAACGTCAACGAGTCGACCCCACCAGGTGTGGTAGTAGCTACCCTCACCGCTGAAGATCCAGATCTCAATCCAAGGCTAGAGTACTACATCATCTCAGTGGAGGCAAAGGATGATGGGAACAATCCAGTGGTTGGCTTACAGAACTCCTTCGGCATTGATTTACACACAGGTTGGCCTTGGTTTTCTGAAACATTTGTTATTTAAACAATGGTTTTTTTTAATTAACCTTTTAAATGTCACATCATGCTTTTCAGAAAGTGAGCCATTCCACTATGATGGACATCAAAACAACCAATGCATCTGTTAAATCCTGTAAAAAAAAGTCTAAAAAAGACAATTTGAAGCCAAATATCACTTTTATTTAGTTGACTTCACTGTAAAAATGGGCATTGTAGTGAAAGTCTGTGTCTGATCATTACCCATTAACCATGGAGAAAATGCCACACCATCATCTAGCCTACCATGTATGAAAAAATAGTCAGCATCTAGAGTTTTGTACAATTTTAAGTCTGCTGCAGTGTAAGGAGAAATTATGTTTATGACACAGTGATATAAATCATGTGGCATGAATTCAGGCAAAAGCTAGCTATTTCCAACCTCTGTACATATCGCTGCCTAAGAGCCCCAGCAGGTGTGCTATATCTACAGACAAGTTAGCTTGACTTCAACAAGTAGCAGAACAAGCAGCACACTTATATTGGCAAAACAAACTTGAGAAATATGTCGCAGTCACTCCATTCAGTACTCCCTATCCCATACTTCAAACATCTGTCAAGGAGCCTCATCGTGATTAGGTGACATAGTGGCAAAGGATCAATATGAGAACGCTGATGTGGTGGGTTAAATTAAGTGTTCGAAACTACTGACATGTTTTTGGGAATTTCTAGGTGCAGTATTTGTTCGTAACCCGCTGAACAGAGAGCTGGTAGCTACGTTTGAGATAATTGTGTCTGTCCATGACAACGCCAGTGAGGTTATTGACAAGTCCGGCAGTGTTCCTAACGGTAAGTTCAGGTTGTGCTTACCTTCAGATTCTGATTCTGATTCATCTCCCATACTTACTGTATTTAAGTCTCTCTGGAGGATAAGTCACAGCAGTCAAAAGACGTGTCATGAAGAGGAAAAAACTCAATCTTATTGTGATTCAAGTTAAAGTCCACAAAGATTTTTGCAATTTCCACATTTTTAAATTTGTTATGGGAGGACAGAACGCCTTTTGCCTGCTGTGCCTCACACACAACCAGTTGCCATCCAGATAGTCACCAAGTCATGGAGATTTGGTGAAACCAGCCACGCTTTCCTTCACTTGAGCTTCAGCTGAAACTGGGAATTCATCTAGAAGCTGTGACAGTTCTAGTTGCTTCTTCATGCCACCCTTCCATGACCTTCACTTCCCAGTACTACCCTGCTATTGATCTTATTTGATCACCGTAAAATTTAAAGACAAAATGTTAAATTATGAATGTCGGTTATTTCTCTGTTTGCCAGATTTACTTGTCTTTCTCATTTGAAATAGAGAATGGTAAGACATGAGTCTCTGAGTCATGTCATATTCAAGTTGTGGTAAAATTAAATCATAGATTACAAATTCGAAGTTGTATAAGACTTTGATCAACTTTAAAATGGTTTGTATAAATTTATTTTGAAGAGTATTGTCAGAGTGAATCAAGGATTTTTCTAAATATTTCAGTGTTTCTCTTGCAGTAAAAGTTTAATTTATTTTTTTTGCTCATCTTTACGATGGCCGATGTTGCATTCATATAATATTTTCATTGCTTATTTCTTTTCCTTTCAGCAAAACTAACGATCAACGTACTGGACGTCAACGACAACGCCCCTCGCTTCCGGCCCTTCGGAGTCACCAACTTCACAGAGCAGATTTTAGAAGGAGCTCAGCCAGGCACAACGCTGCTGTCGGTGTCCGCTGTAGACCCCGACAAAGGTCCAAACGGTCAGGTCATTTATCAGCTGCTGCACCTGCCGAGAGGAGGCTATGTCAGACTGGAGGACTCTTCCACGGGTAAGATCACCCATCAGCTTAGTAGAATAAATGCAGCATAGATATTTACTGTAGAACTGCTGCTGCTGTTTTAGGGAAGATTGTGGCCAATCAGACGGTGGATTTTGAGCAAGTGCAGTGGCTGAATTTCACCATTCGGGCTCAGGATCACGGGACGCCTCCGAGGAGCGCCGAGCTTCCGGTTTATTTACGGATAGTTGACGTCAACGACAACAACCCAGTGTTTCTGCAGCCATCCTATCAGGTACAGGACTGGTTAGATCTGTAGGGCTGCTGGTTTTAAAATGGTTCCCATAAACTAGAGAAAGTTAGTGAACAGAAAAACGTAAAATCTAATTTTTCGAGCTTTATATCATGTTATAATGTTATTTCTCGCGACTTTCCCACTCAGCTCCTTCAGACTAGCCAGTAGCAATTGGCAAACACCTGGTGGAACTGTGCATTTCTCAGTGAAACGCTGGTAAAAACGTTGCTAAAAGGGTTAATGGAGAAGTGATGTTATAATAACTTCCTTAAGGTGAAGTTTCAGAAAGAGCAGGAGTTTTTAAAGCGACAGAGAAACTTAGCTTACACAAAATCCAAGCTGCTAGACGTCCAGTTTGAGGTTCAACAGTGACTGGTGATAAAACCTGGTGGACCAGAACCAGCAGGTGACTTTCAACCCAAATCAAGTCCAAGCTCAGCGCTTAGAGCACGACAGCATCTTCATTACATTCGTCAGTAGAAGGAAGCAGGACAAGCTTCTGTCAGCAGGAAGATGAGAGACCACTGTGGAATCAGATACCCAGAAATCAGCAGGTTGACCTGCACAAGAGAAGAACCTCACAATCCATCATGGTGATCAAAGAATGAGTGGTGGAATACTGTAAAATCAAATAGTCTTAATATGTGAGCATAATAAAGGGAGGTTTGGTGGCAGGAAAAGAGGAGTAGAAAAAGGGAATTGCTGCTAAATGAGGTTAGACCACTTCATGAGTTCATATACATGCTTATACTTTTTATTAAGCCTACATTTCTGTATAAAAAAGACTTTTTTAGTTGTCTAATATGATATTGTAATATTCTAATCTAACTGAATGCTTGGTTTTCATTGGTTTAAGCCATAATCATCCAGATGAACAGAGATATGCTTGGTATATCACTGTTTGTAATGAATCTGTACAGAATGAGGTTCACATTTAGAACTGACCTGAATAAAGGAAGTGTTTGTTGTTCTGATTGGCTGACAAGCAGCTGATTCTCACACCATGTTTGTCTTGTTTTAAGGAACCCGTCTTTGAGAACGTGGACTTGGGCACCACCATAGTTCGTGTCAGAGCCACAGATGCTGATTCTGGACTTTTCGCTGTCATTGAGTACAGCCTTGTGGACGGAGAGGGCAAGTTTGGCATCAAACCTTCCACTGTAAGGTCATTCACAAGCTGCAATTCAGCCTTTTTCTAACTGTTCAGTAAATTACAGAGCAACTTCTTTAAGCTGGAATCCTGTTATTTACTTTTGTTGGTTTTGGTTATGTATACTTTGTGTTGCAAGAGATGTTATTTAAATAACCTTTTGACCGCTAACAGAAAAGCCAGACAGTTCCTCTTTGGCAACCTTACACAAAAGATAAGCATGCATTGACGGTTAAGAGGCGGCCTGCTGTGTTTGCTCTTCTTGGGCTGCTGAAAGGGATCCAGTCTGGAATTGGAAGCTCACACTGTCCCAATGCACAGTCTACATTTTTAGACTGTGCAAAGAAATAGTGTGAACATTCATGAAACTCATGGCTAGATTACAAGTTAAAATCCAAAACAACAATCAAAAATAACACTCAAAACATGATAAATCCAATTTGTTTTCTTCCAGTCTTTCTGCGTAAATATACGGAGTGAAAATAGATAACGGCACCACTCCCACTAAGTACTTCCTTCGTAATCATTCCTTTTCCTCTTTCTTTGTAAGGGAGAAATCTACATTCTGTCCCCTCTGGACAGGGAGACCAAGGACCACTACACTCTGACTGCTGTTGCACGAGACAACCCAGGAGGGAGCCCTAACAACCGAAGAGAGAACTCTGTACAGGTAGAAACAACTATCACATCAAACCAACTGAAACATTGTTAGACTTTTTCAAAACTGCAACATGTTTCATTATTTTCAGATGTTTAATTAGACTAAAGTTTACTGGTTTTAGTATTTCAATATTCATATTTTTGTATTTTGATATTCTAAATGTCAGAATAATGAGAATATTTTGAAGATTTTGTTTGGTACTTTAAAGGGGCAGTATTATGTAAAACTGACATTTTTGAGCTTCACATCATGTTATAATGTTATTCCTTCATCCAAATCATACCTGAAGTGTTACTTTTATTCTTGACTCGATTCTTTGACTCTACCGTGGCAACAGTTCAGCTGTGCTAAACAGTTGGATGAACCTAGCACCACCTTTTAGACGCTGCTCCTTCTTGGAGCTTTCACATCACACAACAGCCCAACCCAGGTCCTTCAGACTAGCCAGAAGCAATTAGCAAACTGTTGGTGGAAATGCGCTTCTGCTGAGCTCATTACAACTCCATATTGGCAGATGTTTACCATAATTGCATGAAAACTGACTAAATCATCTTTATCTGTGAATCATCAGGTTCTGGTGATGGTTCTGGATGTAAACGACTACCGACCGCGCTTCACAAAGCGAGTGTATAACACCAGCGTGTTTGAGAACGAGCCCAGCGGTACGTCTGTGATAACCGTCTCCGCCGTTGACCTGGACGAAGGAGAGAATGCTGCTTTAATCTACAGCATACTTGGGCCGCATTTAGGTAAGAATTGACCAAAACAACATTTTCTGGAGTGCTTTGCCAAAATATTCATGCCACTTCAACTTTTTTAAAATTTTTCCAAATTAGAAGTACAAATGTCAGTGTAGTTTGTGAGCTATTTTATTGATCGCTTTTGTGGAATCAGTTTTGGTGCAGGGTGTTCATCAGTCATGCTGTGTTTTTGGGTTTTTAGATGCGTTCTCCCTGGATCCAATCACCGGACTGGTGCGTTCACGCCGCCTGCTCCAGTCTTCTGAGCGTTTCAACTTCACCGTTGTAGCTACGGACCAGGGGCGTCCTCCCCTATGGGGCACTGCAGACCTGATCATCACAGTCATAGACGTCAACGACAACAGACCTGTGTTTGTCAGGCCAGCTAATGGAACCATTATTCATATCTCTGAGGTATCGGCTCCACTAATGCTAAGCTAATGTTAGCATGTTTACTCTGTTTTCATATGACTCATTGATAATTCAGGTGGGAAAGTTTTTTTATTTTTGGTTTTGAGGTGAATTGTGTGAAGAAATTATTTTCCCATTTGATCCATTTTGTTATAAAACTTATTCATTATTTATTATTATTTCAGCTGCTCTCTGCACAACTCTCCCTGACTCAAACAGGATCAGGAGCTAAGGCAGTGAATGACAGATGATTTAAAACGCAATGTGATGTTATTTTAGATCAGATTGGATCAATATATAAATCTGAGAAAACAGCAGAAATCACAAAATAATACACAAAAAATAAAAATCCTTAAACCAACAGAACTTTAATCCATTTGTCTCACAAAGCAGATTTTTGTCTCGTTTGATGAACTTTCAGCCAATAGTGGGAAAATCAAGCCTGGAGACTTTTATGTAGTGCAGTACTTGAGTATAGCAGGTGATGTAATTTTTTAAAAGGTGAAGATCTACTCCTCTTTGCAAAAGACGTTATAGCAGTTTTTTATTTTCTTTCTTCTTTTTGCAAAAAATGGTAGCAAATTAAAGACCAAGGCTAAAATTTGCAAGTCCTGGAGGAAAGAATAGGTTTGCAAAACTATCTGAAAATGTATTAAATCTGAGTTTTGATGACTTTTTTGTAACTCTTCCTTTGTGCAGGAGCAGCCTCCAGGCCTGCCTGTGTATGAGGTCCATGCCACCGACTCAGACGAGGGCGTGAACGGAGAGGTCCGCTATGCCTTCCTGCAGACTGGCGCTGGGAACAGAGACTGGGAAAACTTCCACATCGATGCCATGTCTGGGGTCATCACCACTACGGTGAAACTGGACCGGGAGAAACAAGCCCTGCTCAGCGTGAGTCCGCCTTCTCCTGCAGCTCCTGCATCCAACACGGGGCCGTTGCGCCGCCCTCAGTAACTGTGTGAAAATCACTCCTCAGCTTATCATCGTGGCCCGTGACTTGGGCCAACCAGTGCCTTATGAGACCACCCAGCCTCTGCAGGTGGCGCTGTTGGATATTGACGATAATGAACCGGTCTTCCTCAAGCCACCGGTAATGTTGAGCTGTAATTTATGTGTGCAGTTTATGGATGTTTGCATGTTGTAATGGTTCGTTTTCTCCGCAGCGTGGCAGCATACCCTACCAGAAGCTGACGGTACCAGAACACTCTCCCTCTGGTACCGTGGTGGGAAACGTAACCAGAGCTGTGGACGCCGATGAGGGCTCCAACGCCATCGTCTACTATTTCATTGCAGGTATGAAATATTCAATGGTGGTCCACCAGTGTGTTTAAATAAAAGTACAAATAAACAAACAAAACTGTAATCTAGTAAAAGTACTTGCTTTTAAAAAGTCTTCATTAAGTATTGAAAGTAGAAGTACTTCTTCAATTTATTACCTAATCCAATGATATAGATTATCATTAACTGTATGTATATTTTCTTTAATATATCAATAGTACTGCGCCGTTTTAAACAATAATGCTGCAGATAAGGCATGAATGCATGTGTTTATTGGGTTTATGATTTGTGACACTTTGATTTATGATTCTGTGCATCAGAAATTCTGGGATGACCTGCAGACTTAAATGTCATTAAGCCTAATAACATTTTAAACATTTTAAAGTTTTTATTAAACACAAAGCAAAAAAAACAATTTATTTTAACTGCAGTAAACACCTTCAAGTAAATGTTTTAATAAACAAAAAGAAAAACGCAATGTGACTAGTGATATGAATGTAACGTGTAATTCAGCATTACAGAAATACAGTGGAGTAAAAGTCCAAAGTACCCTCGAGTAAATCTAGTTAAGTAAGTACAGATACATAGAAAATGTATTTAAGTACAATAAGTACATCCCACCACTGAATGTTAGTGTTTTGCGTTTTATGATGAAAAATATTAATTTATCTGTAGTGATTTCATCCTGGTTTCAAGAGGTTTTCCTGAACGTATTGTCTGAGCACATGAAAACATTCGCACTTCAAAAGCAAAAGAATAACGCAGACATTTACAAAGATCCGTCTTCACAGAAATCTGTTTCATGTCCTGCTGAAGGAGGAAACAGTGATGCAAACTTTGGCCTGAGTCTTGATGGAGAGCTGAAGGTTCTGAAGGATCTGGACCGGGAGGAGATCCCAGCCTACTCCATCATCATCAAGGCTTCCAGCAACAGGAGCTGGACCCCTCCCAAAGGTCAGAGGTCACTACGGGCCAAAGCGCTGGACCCTGCTCTAGACCCGAGCCTTCTGGAAGTCCGGATCGAACTCGAGGACATAAATGACCAGACGCCACGTTTTGCTAAGACAGAATACACAGCAGGTAACAGATGCTGCTGCTGGCTGGTGAATCATCGTCTGGTATAAAACCAGACTAACCTTTGGTTTGTGTTTTTGTTTCAGGCGTTGCAGCAAATGCTAAAGTTGGCTCAGATCTCATCAGGTTGGTGGCTACAGATAACGACATCGGGAACAACAGCGTGGTCCAGTACCATATCGTTACAATCCGCTACTTCCAGACCCAGAGCAACGGCAGCGAGGATGTGGGCAACATCTTCACCATTGGTGAGAAATCACAGTTTAGTCAGTAGACATTAGATCTAGTTTCTGACAGATTCTTTGAAAGGATGGGGTTGTTTGGAGTGAACTTTAATTCATTTTCATCTTTAGAACAAAAACCGTTGGAGTTACGTTAAAATGTAGTCCTGGCGTTCTCCACATGGGGATTTTTATACACTGAAGGGTCAGTGACTGTCCTCTGCTGTTCCTGCTCCCACTTTAATTCAATGCTCTAGGGAAAGATTAACTGATGTGGGTCTGATTGATTTCAGACAGAAGTAAAACCTCTTATTGCACTTATAATATGTGACTGCTTGTCAAAAACACACGTAGTTTTGGCAATTATGTGTTTGTAGAATAGAAAAATGTTACAAAAACAAGCAATGTTTCAGGATGTTAGTGTTTTTGTTTGAGGAATCTGTTCATCTCCTCCAGCATGTGCAGTGTGTGATTCCTCACACCTTGGAACACATAATGAGAATAATTGGATCTTCGTGTGAGATTTTGGCTCCCACAGAGTGACTCGCTTCCTTTTCCATGTCGTCGCAGGTCTGACGGACGGAATGATCCGGACTTACGACCTCTTCACAGCTTACGATCCAGGCTACTTCCAGCTTGAGATCTTAGCTTGTGACTTAGCCGGCCACAGTGCAACCACCAATGTGAACATCTATATCCTCCGAGACGACCAGCGGGTCAAGATCGTCTTCAACGAGATACCAGACTGGGTCCGCGAGAACCAGGACAATTTCATCAGCCTGCTGTCCAACATCACAGGAGCTATCGTCAACCTGGATGACATTCAGGCAAGACTTCCTCATCTTCACTCTGTTTGTAATAAACAGTCTTAAAAAGTACTGATCTGTATTTTGCTGGGATTTTTTGTGTCAGACCAAAAGAAAGCAGCAAAACTCTGCTTATCTGCTAGAAAGAAGAAAGGCTTATAAAATAAAATTGTGGCATGTACTTACATTTATTTTACATAATGTTGGAACATTTGAGATAATTTATTTTCCTAAATAGTCTCAACGTTTAAAAAGTAAAAGGGTAAAATAAAATGTAATAAAAGCAAAGCTGAAAAAGAGGCTTCATTAAGGGCGTAGGAACAAGTTTATCATTGGGGGGGAAACATATTGAAAACCTGACAGATCCATAAATAGCTTGAGCAGACATGTCAAACGATGGTGTCATCAACGCGTTACTCTAATCTGACCCCTTGTAATCCGTAACCTAACGCGTTACTACTTACAATCCAATAATCAGATTAAAGTTACGTGTCCAAGTTATTGTGTGTTACTATATTTGTAATTTTTTTTAGTAAACACATATTGTTGCTTTCTTCTTTTTCCTTGGGGAGTTACGTTTCATGTGTAACACCAGAGACGTAAACGATGGAGGGAAAAGAGATGCACGTTTTCTAGCTGATGGGTGAATTTTTCATTGAGTAATCAAGTTAATTTTCAAAGTAACTATGCCATCCCTGGTAATAAATTAACTACACTATATATTTTATGTGTGTAGGCCTGAAACAATAGCAAATTTTGATGGACGATAAATTGTTCCAGAAGTTATTGTGATAAACAATAATAATGCTGTTTTGAGACCATTTTTAAGTAATGCAATGGTAATGGCAAAATAATAATGCAAGAACACAGTCTGAAAGATCAGTATCATGCGATTAATTATTTATTGATTACTGTGACAGGCCTGGATGTGTGTTTATCATCTCAAGGTGACAAACTGCCCCAAAAACATCTTCTTCCATTTGCTTTTGAGCAAAATGGCTTCAGTCTTTCATCAAGCAAAATGACTTCCAGGATGAACACTCACTTTATCATTTGCCTCACAGTTAGCAAGATAAATACTCTGGCAGCACACACAAGCTAGCTACCAGATTCTGATGTATTTTATTGGTCAAAATACATTTGACTCTTGGTCAAAAATGCATTGATAAAAGTTAACTGGCAATTGAACTGATTCTGCCTCTTTCTAAAGTAAAAAAATGCTGGTAAGATGTAATAAAAATACACTGAAGTTTTTATTATAAAGCAAATTGTGGGAAAAATGGCCACTGTGTATGATATTTTAATATGTCATAATATGTAGTTCCATGTGGACAAGAAGGGCAGAGTGAGCTACTCTCAGACCGACATGCTGATCCACGTCGTCAACAATCAGACCAACACCATCCTGGATGTGGAAAGGTTTTTCATTCACCTTTAAGTCCTGTGATTATTCAGGTTCTGATCATTCAGGTTCTGATCGCAACAACGATGAACTGTGCTGTGTGTTCCTAGAGTCATCCAGATGATAGATGAGAACAAGGAGCAGCTGAGGAGTTTGTTCCGGACGTACAACGTGGTGGACGTTCAGCCTGCCGTCGGTGACAAACTGCCTGATGACATCTCCACCCTGCAGGTCTGCAGTCAGCCGCAGTTCATGAGCTCATACACCGGGGAAGATTTTCACTGCTGGTTTTCTGTTTTCTTTCACGTTCACAGCTGGTGATCATTATCCTGGCCGTGCTGCTGTGCTTGGCGGGGATTTTGTTTGTAACAATGAACTGGCATTATCGCAGAGTGTAAGAATCCTGCAGATATTTCCACTGTAGCAGATTTCTTTTCAATGCGGATTGCGGAGTGATTTAAAAGCAGCCAAGGCGCAAATGTTTTAATCCATCAGTCTGAGCTGCAAACTTTATCTTTATCTTCTCCTGATGTTTCTCCTGCAGACACCAGAGGAAGCTTAAAGCTATTGTTGCAGGATCAACAGGTGAGGGGGCAGCTTCACACTCAGCCTAGTTAGCTGTTGGCAAACGTTACTTTGCAACTAATTCATAACAGCTTTTCCTATTATTTCGTTTGCCTATGCAGGAAACCAAGGTCTAATGGATATTCTGGATATGCCAAACACTAACAAGTACTCGTTTGAGGGGTGAGATCTAAGTCCTGACTTATTAAAAGAGTTTGGCGATTTTTATATTATTTTAACAGAAGTACTGTTACCAATTTATCTACTTTGTTGCTACATTTATCGACGTTTCAGACGCTCTTGTGATTTTCTCGTTGAAAAAAAAACAACTAGCAACAAGTCCAGCAACTTTTTCTTCATGTTGTTGGAGACTTTTATGGCGTTTCCAACTTCTGACTCGCCACCAGGTGGGGATGTGTTAGACTTTTATACCTGAACCGGGCTGAGTGACAAAAGTACCAAACTGTACCACTGTAATAAATAGAAAAATGTAACTGCAGTATTCACTCTTCAACCCAAAGAGGGCAGCACCTAGTCAGTTTTAGGCAAAATATCGCAGGATAAATCAATTTTACACAAAAATGTAAAAACCCACATTGAAACATAAATATAGTATAAATATAGAACCTTAAGTAACTTATTTAGACAGTTTATTAGCAAACAAAAAGTTGATTTAGGGGTTAGTTACACGTTTCTTCCTGCAGAGCGAATCCCGTGTGGATGGACCCATTCTGTCGTAACTTGGAGCTTGCTGCTCAGGCTGATCATGAAGACGACCTGCCGGAGAACCTGAGTGAGCTCACCGACCTGTGGAACAGCCCGGCGCGCACACACGTCAGTACTAACATTCATCTGGCTTCACTGCTCTGCTTATTCCTACAGTCTGGGATTTATGGATTACTTTGAATTGCTCTTTTTCCAGGATGGACTGATTATCCAACCTATAACTTCAGTGTTTCCTAGAACAATAATTGGTACAATAATAGTTGGTAATCCAGAATTGATTACTATGATGACTGTGTGTGGTTTTTCTTTCAGGGCACCTTTGGTCGCGAGCCTCAAGCGAGACCAGAGGACGATCGCTACCTGAGAGCCGCCATTCAGGAGTACGACAACATCGCTAAGCTGGGTCAGATTATGAGGGAAGGGCCCATCAAGGTAAGACACATCAAGAGAAGCAAACATGAGAAACATTAATGTATGTACTCATCCTAACTCCAATCAACAAGCACTGAGCAGTGGAGTCAAAGTCCTGACTGCAGGCTGTTGGTTCAGGGGTTGAAGTTGGGGGTTTATGGGGTGGATTGTGTCAGAGTTTGTCTGATCCTAACTGCCATCCTGTCAGGGTTCTCTACTGAAGGTGGTTCTGGATGACTATCTGAGGCTGAAAAAGCTCTTTGCAGCGCGGCTCGTCACCGTTTCCACCGGCCAAGGAGAAGGAGATAAGTCATCAGTTACTGAGGTGGGCCTGGAAGAAAAACCGCTGAGCTCTCTACATCTGCTGCTGGTCTTCTTCACTGCCACTCAGAGTGATCTAGCTGTTCTTTTGATTCCCTCTCTCATGTTCTGATGGTGCACATTTTCACTACTTCTGCTTCATGTCTGGAATCGGCTCTTTTTGCAAGACTTCTAACACAAGATTTGTCAAAATACTGACATTTTAGCCCTCTTCCACTCACCAGATGGTGCATTTACTCTCTTCAATGTGCACCAGATCTGTTGGAACTCTGCTTATCCTCTGATCCATCTTTTAATCTATGTTCCACACTTGTCTATTTTTACTTTTTACAATGGTATATACAGTATACTTCTGAAAAAAAAGAAAGTACATACTCTATGTCTGGTTATAATTGTGAGAGTACAAAAAGAAGCTGACTCTACAATGTCATTGTAAATTATACAGAGATGAAGCCAAAATGGAAAGTACACCCTTGCTTTTTCTGTAGGATATAAGAATTGATCATCAGCAAGTCTGAACAACTCAAACAGATTTGGTTTTGCTTCTTTAAAACATAATGAACACAACCCCAAGATGGAAAGGCATCAACAAAGCATCAATTTTCAAACAATCTAATGCGGAGAACATTTAGGACAGCTGATGATTTTCCCAGGAGTTGATGACTCAGCAGACAGTGCAATGCTCAAAGAAATTGCAAACCACCAACTGAGTGATCTAGCACAGTTAGAAAAAGAATCAACGGGTATGATTTCTTTGAGAGGGCTGTCGGGAAAAACCCTGTCCTCTCTTGCAGCATGATTTAGGTTTGCAAAGTTGCATCTGAATGAACCACAAGACTTGTGTAACGATGTTCTTTAGGAAGATGAGAACAAAGAACTGTTCATATTTCATGCTTCAATGCTCAGCACCATTTTTGAGCAAACCCAAACAGAGCACATCAGCACAAACAACTCATATCAACTATCAAGTACGGTGGTAGAGGAGTGGTGATTTGGGTTTGCTTTGCAACCAGAGCAGGGTAGCCATTGAGACGATCACATTTGTATTTTATTGTACAGCAGATGAAGCCGTCTTGTCTTCTCAGGGTTCAAGCTAGACACAAACTGGGTCAACAACCGCCTGACGGAAATATCTGCAAACCTCTGAACTGAAGCAACAGATTTAAGATCATTAGTCTAAAATTCATTTCTAACAGTATGAGGAAGGAAAAAGTGAGATTGTTGAGTTATTTTTGCTGAAACTGATTCTCTGAGGATTTATGTTCTTGGCTTCATCTTTGTCAAATACAGAATGTCAGTGGAATCTGTTGTGTGGTTTTGTACATTTATGGCGCATTCAGACCAGTCCGTTCAGTCCGCTTTCATCCAACTCCAGTTTGTTTGCCTGGGAAGTCAGATCCATTTGGGAAGTTGTGAATGCATAACTAAACTCTGGTTTGCCTACATACATAGCTCTGGGTTTGGTTGAAGTGAACTCTGGGGCGGTTTGAATGCATATGTGAACACTAAGCGGACTGGAGATTGTTCAAAAAGCAGGAAGTGGACTACAGTGCAGGGCATTCTGGGTAAATACAACCAAAACAAACATGCAAGTCCAGTGTTAACAGGAGAAATACCTCAAGATTTTTTACAGCACAAAAAAGAAATCCTACAAATGCTAAAATCTGATGCTGCCATTTATGTTTTCATTTTGTGAAGAAGAAAGTTGTACAGTGTTTTCTTCACCAAGTTTTGATGCAGAGCACCCACAGGTGAGGGTGGAACAGGTTACTCAGAGTTTTGTTTGTTTGACACAGAGCAAACCGCACCAGCTGAAAGTGTAACAAATGTTACCTATAGCAGGGTGGCTAGACCTGGCTCTGTTAGTCCATGCAGTTCGGGGGGGTTTCCATCACCATTGATTAACCGTTCTAGTTGGTGAGGTTGTCATACAGGTAGCTGGTCCAAGAGTCCAAAAAGTAGCACAAGCTCACAAGTTTTTATAAATAGTGGATCAAATTATAACAAGGGAGGCGTTTTTGTGACACAACCAGACAGGCTTGTGACATCATCCCGACTCTGGACACTTGCAACTCCAGAGAAATAGGTACAAAAACAGCCTGAACCACATAGCTGTTATTAGTGGAAACCCTTGTAGAGTCGAGTTGTGCTGAGCTGGCACTAGTGGAAAAGGGCAAACAGAGGAGAGTACTTCCTTTATCTTACTAATGTATTCCTGGCAACCTTCTGTGCTTAACCACACGCTATTTTACTGACTCTCGTTCTCTATCTGTCTCTAAAAGCTAATCCAAAGTGATCTGGACGACGATGAGGATGAGAATTTGGACTTGGGTGGCGGACGCGGCACTCTGCGGTTCAAGCACAAGCTTCCCGTGGAGCTAAAGGGGCCTGAAGGCGTCCATGTGGTCCATGGCAGCACAGGCACCCTCCTGACCTCGGATCTCAACAGCCTGCCAGAGGATGACCAGCGGGCTCTGGCACGTTCTCTAGAGGCGCTGAACGCAGATGGTGGCTTGTACTCAGAGAGAAACGCTCGCACAGAGTCGGCTAAATCCACCCCGATGCACCGCCACAAGGACGGGGACACCCTGTCAGAGAGTCCCCTGGAGATCACAGAGTTATGACTAGCCGAGGCCTCGCTGGTCTGAGGGCAACTGGGCTTGTGTGTGTCCTTGTGCCTCCATCCTCCTGAAAAGGACTGGAGGGGAAGTGTTTGTAGTCTAGGGAAGCTCTTCAGCAAGTGCTTCAATGAAACATCCTACAAGAGGACATTCACACTGAGCTGGTTTGACTGGCTCTTTCATTGATGAAAATGGTCACAGTACCAGTTTGTAGAGTTTTAATCCACCTGCAGGACACCCGTCTTCAGCAAGACAAAAGGTTTCCCTTGCAGTCATTAAAATGCTGAGTGAACAAGACGGAGCGGGGAAAATTTGCTCCAACCATGACCTTAAACTCATCTAAAAGGTGCCTCATTCTCATGAATCCTTTTGAAACTTATGCCTGGACTGCAGACACTCGCACAAAAACACACACATACATCAATCTACACACACTCAGACCAGCAGATGGCCTCTAAAGGGAAACCGAGAACATTAAATAATCAGGCAAATTTTTTAGAAAATTGCTTTGGCAACATGATTACAGTCAGTGGTAGTATGGACAGGAACAGCAATAGATGTTTCAATAGTTTGGAAATAACTGAGGAATTTTTAATTGTCTTCAGTGATTTTACACAAATTGCAGAAGAACGAGGGTGAAGAAGCTGCTGAGGAAGCAAAAAACTTGAAAACTGCTCTTGGGAAGGTGATTATGGTCAGCACAGAAACAAAAGACTTTCCAAATACATGCTGGACAGTTCCTTAGAAAGGATGAGGAAGAGAAAAAAAAAAAAGGTTTTATCAAAAAGGAAATAAAATATTTATAAAAGCAAATAAAATTTTTTCTAGATGTTAAGATGGCAATGTGCCCAGTGATTTTACACTGCCACGTGGGGTGAGGTGGGGGACTCAATGTCAAGCTCAAAGTGAGAAATTTTGCTTTATTTTATTTTTCTATTTAAAAAAAAAAACATTGACTCAAAAGATATTTTTGAAAAAAAATGTTGTCTTACCAAAACCGTTAAGAAAGTCATGTTGGATGTTTGGCGTATGAATATATAGTGCTATGGTGACATGTCCATTTGTTTTCCTTGTATAACAGATGTTTCTGTTGAGTGGTGTGTAATGGAAAAAAAAAAAAACTTTTTATATTCCTGTTTGTTTCTTTTTTTATTATTGTTGTCACCAGCCATGAAATCTGTGTTGGGAAATGTTGTGGGATGATCTGTGCTAATTAAAATATGCAAATGGTCTCTGATTCGAGTGTCTGCAATAATGTGACGCCTGATGCACCACAAGGACGAAACCTGAGCAAAGCACTTAATACCTGGAGTCATAATGGTTGACAAAGCAACATTTGATACACACAGTATTATATTTGCCTTTTTGTTCACTTGAATAAGTTTTAGATAGTTAATTTTTTAAAGATTCTTATAAAACATTAAACCTCTAAATAATTTGAGCTGGACCTTTTGATAGATCCTCTAAAGCAAAATTTGCCCAGAGGAAAATACTTGTAAAATTCTGTAAAATACCGTTGTTAATAAACACAAGTAGGTGCAACAGTTTGGAAATACTGCCACCTGGTGGTCCAAAATTATAAATGTGCACCAGAAACATAAAACGCTAGATTGTTTTGGACAACTCCATCATTTTATTGTTTCCAGGTAACATAGAAAAGGTTTTCATCAGGAAACTAAGTTACACCACAGAGGATTTGGCTCTTTGCTGCTCGGTCTCATCGGCTGGTGGCAGTTCCTGTCGCCGTGGTGGTGCCAGTGATGGCCATTTTCTTCAACGTCCTGTTTAACTGTAGGAAACAAAAAGAGAAATAAATGAAACAGGGAATGTGTTTCTCTTTAAATACTTGGAAAATGTTCTAGTCCAGTTTTATAGATTAAAGTTCTACAGCCGTTTTAAACTTTGTGAATCTACTTACTTCCTCAAACTTGTGGATCTGTCTGATGAAAAAGTCTCCGTACCGACGAGCAACTTTTGTGTCGGCAATGTGGATCATGTCCTGTTAAACATAAAACCGTTTTTCATCTACAATTAAATTGTAAGCATATACATATATAGAAAGACATATGTTTGTGTTTAAATTAATTTAAATTGCTGGGGGTTTTCACCATCTTTCAATTACAGATATTTTCCTCCATACACATCTCTGCTGTTGTTTCTGCTTTTCTTTGTCCAACTTAATGTTTCAGACCAATAAAGTCAACCTTAGTAATTAGAAAAAAACTCTTTTCAATTAAGGATTTGAATTATTAAAGGAAAAAAACTTCAAACTAATCTGGTCATCAGGTAAAAGGCAACTACCTACGTTGGTGAAAATTTACTTTTTTAATAAAGAAAACACATTTTTAGGAAGTTGAGTTTAATTTCTCCAGCTGAACTCAGACCTGATTATTAACGAACCATAATCATATGAATAAAACCAGTAATGGCTGAAAGATCTGGAAAAGAAATATTTTAAAAGAATAACTGAAAAACATTAGAAAAGCAAAAAGCGGCAGAGCCAAACTCGATTCATTTTAATTTAATTCAAGTACAGGGGCCAGATCTGACCCTTAATATAATTTTGTGCGGCCCTGATTAAAGTTTAAGACTGGTAACATGTTTTCCCTCCGGAATAGAAAGTTGATGAAGGTAGATATTATTTAGATGTAGAAACAGAAAACATGAGTTAAAACATTCTACAAGTTTATTACCATGTTTTTTTTTTCTTAACTTTTACCTTTACAGTAAATATAAGTATTTCTACATTCCTCTTCAACTGAAATCTGAGTTGTTTTATTTCATTATGTATAAATTGCATGTTCACCTTATTGGTTAATGAGTTAAAAATCTTGAGCAAACAGAAAAAGTCTGTTAGGATGTGAAGACTTTTTCACAGCTCTGTAAACAGAAACAGGAAGTAGAACTTTTACCTTGTCGATGTAAAAGTCGACCTCGGATGCAGACTGGAACTCTCCGTCCAGCGCCGAGATGCCGCTGGTCCACACCAGGTTCTTCATCTTGTGTTTGAAGACGAGCAGCTGGATGCGGAACTCCTGCTCCGACATGTCCAGGAAGCCCGCCAGCTTGGCCACTGGCATGGTGGTGTACAGCTTCAGGAAGCTGTCGGCATGGTGACAGGAGGGTTAAACAGCTGCTGTGTAATCTGGAGAAGAGACGCTAAACATCCATCACCTCCGAATGGTGGAGAGCTGAGCCTGCTGCTGCACCTCCTCAGCGAACACCTTGAGCTGCTGCTGGAAGGGCTCCTTGTGGTAGTTGGGGTGAACGTTGTCGTAGTTCGGCACCACAGGCGACAGGAACTTAGGACAGGCAAAGCTGAACAGCTCCTCAACCACCTGCAGGTCTCTGAAATGAGAACAGAACAAAGTCCATGAAGAACTGACAGGAAGTACTGCAGTACCGGTTAATAATAATAATCAGAAGGAGCGGAGACTAAGCCACGTTTGTGTGAAAATTACAGAACTGACTTCTACAACTGGCTGTAGCAATTAGCAGCTAGTCACTATTCCATATTCAGTCTCTGAGATTTCACCATTTTCACAATATTTTTTTCTTGTTAAATCTCCTTCAAAATCTACATGTGGAAGAAAGAAAAATGCAGACAGATTGGACACAAACATTTTTACTCTTTAAGGAACTTAAATAACTCGATATTTGTTACTCGCCACATCAGTCATGGATTTTAGCTTGACATCAGGCCAGAGATAGCAGTAACAGAAGTCAGAAATACTGCCACCTGCAGGTGGAAGTGAGTCACTTAAACCCAAAGTTTTTGAAGACTTTTGAGGAAAATCTGCAATGACTATGATTATCAGAATTATGACTATGATTATAACTCATGATTATGCTTTGCCATGCATTGATTTTGCCTAAATTTGCAAAATTGCAAATTTGTATTTTCAGTTTAATGAATTTTCTGGCTTTTCAGTGGTTTGAATTTGTCAGTTTCGTCTCCCAGGGTAAAAATGTTGTCAGCCCACATCGTCTCTCACCCTTTCTGCATGCGCAGCATCTTGTCTCCGTACTTCTCCCTCAGCTGGGTGTGGATGCTCTCGTCGATGCGCATGGGGTACATGGTGAGGGCGATGGCCAGGAGGCCGTGCATCTGCTCGTTTTGCTTATTGATCTAAAAACATCCCAGATGATGAAAAGTTTCAGTCCTATCTCTTTACATCAGTAAAATTAAACCATCACGGCTGTACTGACCATCTCGTATTTGTAGGTTGACCTCTGGAACATGTTCCTCGTCCTCTGGATGTAGAGCAGGATGTTGGCAAACACTCGGATGGCGTCCTGGTAGCGCCGCATCATCAGGTAGGCAAATCCTACGTAGTAGTAGGTGGTGATCTGGCACTCCGGCACGCGGGAGTACATGCTCTGCCGGACAGGAAGTGCGATCAAGCCGCTGAACACCAATAAATCTCTCCATCAGGAAGTCTCTCTCTCACCTTCTTGTTGAGCTCGATGTTCTCCAGGACTTTGATGGCCTGGTAGTAATCGCCCAGCAGGGAGTGCAGCCGCAGCAGACCCACCAGGCTGAAGTAGCCCAGCATCTTGTACAGGGAGTGGCGGCCATATTCCCCAGCAACACTCTCTGGATCTCCTGCAGCCGACCAATGGGTGACAGCCTTTAGTCATCTATGTTAACTTTGCTTTAAACGTTGCGGCTAAATGTAACACCAGAACATGAGCTTACCTCCGCTGGTGTAGACCTCCAGCTGCCGGTTGATGTTGCTCTTGTCCACCAGGGAGTGGAGGACGTTGAGGACGCTGTGGACGTTCCAGATCTTCGGGTTGTTCCTCAGAAACTCGATTTCCTCCTCGGACTTCTTGGCTGTTTTGCAGCGGTACTGACTGAAGGACTGGAACTGTGGAGGAAACGGAGCAGGTTCAGCATTTTAGTTCCTGTTTCCATAAAACTAGACATGAACCTATTTGATATTAATATCTGGATGAGTCCAGATCCATAAGGGCACATCTATTCTGTCTAGTTCTATGCTTTATAATCTGAGCGACATCATGCTTTATTATTTATCTTACATTTTATTTAGAATTCCTAATTACACTTTCTGAATTAGGAAAGTGTAATTAGGAATTGAAAGACGGTTTGTTGTAGGCCTTTCACAAAAACTAATAAATCACTTAATTGTATGATAAATTGAAATGAACTCAATTTCCTTTTGCATTATTTATAATTTTTCTTCTGTTTTACCAAAAACTGGATGACAAGTCTTCAGTCTGGTGCTTTGGTTTCAGCTGGCTCTTTTTTTGAAGGATAAATTTGTGACTTTATAATCATTTTGTTTGTTTTTTTTAAATTTATTTTAGATATTTAAAATGTCTTCCAGTTCCAGTGTTAAATATTAATTAAAATTTTAAGTTTATTGACCTTTGAGAATGTATTCCTGCATTATTATGCCAATCACACTAAATTAGTCGAAAATAATTACTGGAACAATTTATTGTCCAGAAAATGTATTACTGTGACAGTATAGTTGTTGGTGTATTTAAGTGTACTTTACTGGTTCAGAGTTGTCAAATAAATGGGTAATTCAGTACATTTATGTTTGTGTTATAAAAATAACATTTTAAGTCAATTCAGCTGTTTTTCTGTATCGGATCGGTTCTGGCCGAAAATAAACCTCAGATATTGTTGGAAGAAATAAAAGTGGATCAGTGGATCCCTAAATAAAACACAAACTATAGAATTTTATCACTTTATTCCATGATTAAAGTTCGTAATATGATGCACACCTGGTAGATGAACTCATCGATGATGTCCCACAGCCACTGGTTTGGCAGCTCCAGAGGGGCGGGGCCATCTGCATCTGTTCACAGCCACATGTTGTCATATAACTGATGCATCTACTGGTAAAGTTACAGCACCAGGATGGTTGCACTCACTGAGGATGTAGTTGAAGAGGTTGCAGTAGTTGTAATACGACTCGAACCTCTGCTCCAAAGTGGGTCCACCCTAATCACACACAGAGAGACGACGGTTCTGACAGAATGTTTGCAGCTCCGGAACCCGACCAGACGTTAACGTCACGCCGTTACTCACGCTGACTTTAGCGTAGATGTGTCTGTAATAAAGTTCCTTATAGAGGATGAGGAACACAGCATCTGTGCAAATGACAAACACCAAAATCAGCTTTACATGAGCAGGAAGTAACACCTTTAGAGGAAAGGTCTACAGTTTAGAGTACCGCAGGTATTTCAAACTATATTATCCATTTAAACATTTTTTCACACTGAAGAACTTCAAGAAAAACTCATTTTGATTTATTTCATTAATAAAACACTAAAATTATACAGTTACACCAGATATTTACATGAACAGTATGAAAAAACACCATCCTGAGACCTTGGCTGATTTCTTTTGACTTCGAGTCAAAACAAGAAAGAAATCACTCACAATGTAAACTTCTGATTTTCAAAAGATGAATAAATCTGCCAGATTTGATTATTATTATATTAAAATACCTTATTATTTTAGTAAATAGAAATAATTGTAGTAATTCTGACTGAGCTGAAACCAAAGACGTTTAGTCTGATTAAACTTCAGGCAGTGAGAGAATAAAAGGTGCATGTCAACTTCTGGTTTGAACTGTAATCTGATTGGATGATGCTCTCACCATTGCCAACAAGCGAAGCGATGCCTTCAGCTTCAGGCCAGGGAGAAGTCTTGAAGAAACGATCGGTCAACTTGTTCCAGCTGATCAGAAGCAAAGCGAAATCAAGATTAAACATACTTCATGCCGACACACACACACACACACACACACACACACCTCGGCTGTCTCTATGAAGCGTCAGGCTCACCTGTTCTCGTAGACGTCCTGAATCTCGTAGATCTTCTGCTCAATGCTTTCGCTGGACACGCGGTTGGACTGCAGCTCGTAAACCTTCTGGTCAATCAGGTCAGAGATGGTTTTGTGGAAATACTGCAGGAAGTTCTTGATGACCTCTGGAATGACGTGGTAGGTCTGCTGCTCGTACTGCCGCTCATACGCCAGATCTGCTTTAGGATCACCTGCAAATAAAAGAACTTCATTTAGAGAGGCTTCAGGTGTTCAACTGCAGGTAAACCCAATTAAATTAGATAGAAAAATTAACTTTATTCAGTAATTTAACATAAAAAGTGAAACAGAGAGTTTCCCTTTTGAATTCATTGATTAAGATAATTTCACAATTTCCAAAACACACTACTGCATTTTGATTCATATCAATTTATCCTGATTAAAAATAAACAGTTCAAACTTTTACTCGTATATTTACCTGTGTGCAGGTCGTAGTCATTTGAGTAGGCATACGGATCGTACTGTGGAGAAAAATTTGTTATTTGAGTATTTAGCTGATGCTGGAACATTTGTCAGGTTAGGTTAGGTTAAACTTTATTAATCCCATAGGGAAATTGTCAAGCAGTAATACAAGTACAGTAAGCAGTAGCGTCGGTTTACTGTACTGCACATCTATCTCAACCTTCTTAAAGTTAGTTATCTGACATTAGATACAGTTAACAGAAGAAGCTTACTCCGTTAGAATCAGCAATATTGGCTCTCATGCTAGCTAGCCAGCTACAGTTACACCGGCTGGAACTGCTGCTAGGTGCTAAGCGGCTAGCCCGTGTGTCACAAATATTTCAAAATCAGATGTAGAGAATGTCGAACCGATCATAAATACTTACTTCCTCCTCTTCGTGGTACGACATTCTGGTGGTAATCAATCCAAAACCGCAGATGAATAGAATAACAGGCCAGCAGCGGAACACAACAAGCTAACGCCGCTAAACCACGCAGCTGGCGCTGGAGAGATGGGAGGAAGCGGAAAGAACATGCTGTGACGTCAGCCAGAAACACAGCTGTGGAGCATTGTGGGAACTTGAGTCTCTGGGGAGATAAATGCCAAGTTGAACGTTTTGAAATCGGAAAGTTCTTTCACTTTACAGCCGATCTTAAGCTTCTTTTCAGACAACTGGTAGCTGTGGGATGAAGGATGTTTGAAACACGATTTTATTCGAGTTAAATTAGTTTTTCATATTAAAACAATTAGGGGAGGAGAACTAAGGGAATTAACCCGCTAAAGAATACGCTATCTAGTTAATAAATGCACATATGATTACTTGGTTATTTTAATAGCTCATTAAATACACAAATTATTGCATATAAAAATATGTCATCATAATTTGTCCATGTTACATGTTGAAGGATTATTCATGGATGGATGGATGGATTATTCACAATTAGAGTAAAAACGGGGCTTGATGTACATTTTTGGATTTTTATTTAAGAAAAAAGAAAACACGTATCATTTTCCTTCCACTTCACAATTTTGCTCTACTTTGCTTGCTTCATTACATAAAATCCAAAAAGGTTTGCTCTAACAGAATGTAAAAAAGCTTGAGAAGTAACAGCAAATTGTGCATCTGTTTTATTAACACTCAAAGTTAATTAGAAAAGTTGACAAATTTTGTCTTCAAAATAATGCATAGTTTAAAATATTATACTGAAGGCTAAACGGAGCACGATCTTCCACCAGCTATTACTCCAAAATACCGTCAGGTGGCGTCACAGCAGCAGGTAGGTGTCCTAATTGGATGCTCGGATGGTGGAGGACCGTTCAGTTCCTCAGATTAACATTCAGTTCATCGTAACTTCAATTTGAAGTGAAGTGCCTGAACTTCCACATGATGGTACTTTAGATCTGGAGTTAGTTTGGGGTTGGCGGTCAGATTCAGATTTTCTTTGGTTTGTTTTTAGGCTCTAAATGGAAGATTGTTGGATATTTTGAGAATTTTTCTAACTGTGTCCAGATTTCCCTTGAGGATATTCATTCAAACTCAGAAATCCTCCATAAACAATCCAATCCAGACAGAGTGTGTCCCAAAATCTGGGTTTTTCCTATCTGACTTCGTCTCTTTTTTTGTCTATTGAGTAAAAATCATCACAGTAGAGGAAAAAATGTGGTTTTGAGTGAGTTGGACGAAAGACAAGAATACCTGACGTATTTGGCTCGCCTACCAGCAGCAGACGGAGACCCTAACCTACACCTACCTCCTACCTGCCTGCCTGCCTTTCTGCCTGCATCCCGATAAGGAATCAGGAGGGAAAGGGGTGTGGAAGCTGGATCTGAAAGAGGAGAGAAAGAGGGAGAGAGATAGAGAGAAAGAGAGAGACTGAGGGAGGGGGAAAGGTCAGGGCTGCGGGGGGTGGGGGGGGGGTGTATTACTCTGCCAGAAATAAGGAGAGTTTCTACAGAAGCGCTTTGGCAGACGAAGACAAGGAAACGGAGCGAAACCAACCGGCCTGTTCACCGCAGGTACTTTCCGAAAGAGGCAGAGTGGATTTTTCTCTTTTTGCCTTTTTTCTATCGCTTTTCTCCACGTTCATTTCTCTGGTGCTGAAGTGAAGTTCGCGCAGTGGAGCGCAGGGAATTTTGGACCGTGCGTAATTGTGGAGAGTTTTTCTTGTTGCGCTGCGTCAGGATGCGCGTCTGGCCGCTGCTGGCTCTCCTCTGCCTGATGTGCGCAGGACGCGCTCAGAAGTTCTCCGCTCTCACGGTATGAAGCCGCAAAGGGCACAGAATGATTCGCTTTATATATAAATTTTGATGGGTTTGATTTACAGTTATCACAAAATGATTACGTAAGACCAATGAAGCTGACACACAGAAATGTCAGTTTATGAAAAGTCTGTCCTTGAACACTTAGTATTCTGCATGGATTACTGCCTCTGTGCGGTGGCAGGTATTTTAGAGTTATCTGTGTCATTAAATCAGGTTTTGGTGCTTTTGACGCTGGTCGGCACCAGGTTCAACCTCTCCATAAAGCTTGTCAGTAACTGTTCACATGAAGTGCTCTAAAATGTCCGGAGAGATGACTGCACTGACTCTGGACTCGATAAAACCCAGTGGACCGACAGCAGCAGATGACATAGCACTCTATCTGCAGTCAACGCCCCTTTTAATTGTGAATTAAAAACTGGAGCTTTTTAATTCACAATGTCAGCAAGGCTGCAGTAAGTGATGTTGCTTATGCACCTTTTCCCACCATGTTTTCCCTCCACTAAACCAACTTCTTTAGCATTGACCTTTTGTGGCTTACACAGAGAGCCAGTCTGCTGGACAACTACAATGTCTGCAGTCCTCCACATGAATATGTAAGCATGGAAATAATTTAATACTTTTATATAAATTCTCCCTTTATTAGTCTTATGTAGTCACATTTTCTAATGAACGAAATTTTGAGGTTTTCATAGTAATACTTAATAGATGTCATGAGTGTAATGAATCTGTACAATACATAAATGACATTTTTTCAGCTGAAACACTGAAATAAATAAACTTTCAACTATTTTCTAATTTATTTAAATCCACCTGTATGTCATAGTATACATGATGTTCTACCAGAAGATCAAACTCTAACCATTAAAACAT
The DNA here is from genome assembly GCA_903066815.1 of Brachyrhaphis roseni. Lineage (NCBI taxonomy): Eukaryota > Metazoa > Chordata > Actinopteri > Cyprinodontiformes > Poeciliidae > Brachyrhaphis > Brachyrhaphis roseni. The sequence continues at coordinate 62,792 of CAEFZY010069976.1, forward strand.
TTTTGCATAAACATCACATCTTTTCACGTGGGTCAGTGAAAATTTACTTACAGAATAACAATGTGTTTGAAAAACAAAACGGATTAACTTCCAAATTAATAAAAGTGTCTCAGATTGCCTTCTTCAGCAAACACACCCAAAATAAGCAATAACCTATCTTTGGTAAATGGTTGTTCTGGTTTCATCTTGATATTCTCAACATGTTGTAATGTTGAATTATGTTAAAAATAACTGTAAGACATAATAGTTGTTCAGAAATGCACCATAATTTAATGTTTGGTGCATTTTTAAAACCAAACAATGGCAGTCTTTCATCTTGCATAGCAATCAGCAGTAGCAGATTATGAATAGGATGAGCACCTGCTTCTGGACGTCTTCCCTCTGCAGAACCAAACACACTCCATCAACAAAACGCTGCAAAACGCTGATGCTATGGAGGAAAATAAAGATCCCAAGCAAATTTTAGCTTGATTTTTCTCAAATGTTGTTTTAAACAATCTCTGCTCAGTTAAGATTATTCCTCATTAGACTTGACTAGTTCAGTTATTTGAGATTTTGAACAAGAGATGATCACATTTAGTCCAGATCGCCTCACCCCACAAGAACTAGAAAATAACATATTTGTCATATTTCTCAAATTTGTTCTGTGCCCACAACAAGTTTGCTATAACTTCATCTTTAAGTTTCCCCTGCTTGTTGCTGTGTACTGGGAGAGTAGGTTACCTAGAGTTATAACTCTGCTGGAGTTATTATTACTGATAATTGCATGCATTTTAAGGGGGGCATAAAGATGGGCTTGCCCGGGGGACCGGTCCTGTCAGAACCACCATTGCTTGTCAAACTAACAGAGTTCAAGGATTACAGTCTTGTTAAATAGAACAACTTGATAAAAATAAAAAAAGGCAACACTAGCCTTAAACATTGACAAAAAAATCGTTCACTCTCAGGATGGTTTGATGCTTTTGATGTGCATTTGTGCAGCAGAAGCACGGATCGACAGGCCTGAGCAGCCGGTGCACATGGCATTGTTTACAGCCACAGGACTCCAGCAGCCTGTTCAGTTTTTCCATCAACTGCTAAGAAAAACAGCATTTTAAGAGGAGGTGGGATTTCATTGGCCTGATCAGGTTCAGGTACAGTGCCAAAGAAGGATTAGCAGGAAGAGGAATGTGCTCGGTCATCCCCCCTCACCGCCGGGCCGGCTGATGTGGCAGACGCCTCCCCAGGAACATTATTTACGGTTTGCGTTAAGATGTCCAAGAGTTATTAACCTGTGAGTGAAAAGGTTGAAATCCTCTCTCTGCGGCAGCGTGCTGAAGCGGTGGAATGTGGGAGGAATTGTTTCACCAAGCCAACGTTCCTCCAAAATTTACACATCCACTCACTAAATCTGCTCAGTGACTGGGTGTCGTGATTCCTGCTTCAAAAATGGAATCAGAGGATTTTCAGGTCATAAAGCGGTTGCCCAGGAACAGATGTGTTTGTGGTGTGTTTTCACATCACATCATATCCAACAGTCTGATGGGAGAACTGCAAGAATGAGAAGCATCCCTGTTGATTTGCGTGTTGGACTGATATCTGTGTGCAGCAGCAGACTGACTTCTGACTCATTGTTCAGTCCTGGTTTCATGTTAACAGCTGAATAATTTGCTAATTTTGTGGGATATTTTCCAGAATTATTCGTGTGACAGATTTTGTTTTCCAGGGGGAAATGTGAGTTTGCAAGGATGTGTGAAAAGAAGGATGCACACAGAAAAAAAAGAAGAAAAACAGAAAGAAAATTTCAATGTGATATGTTGTGACTTGGAAAATTATTCATACCTCAGAAACTTTTCCACATTTTGTCATGTCACAACCACATCCTTTGGTGCATTTTAGGGGATTTATGTGACAAACTACATCAAGATGATACATGGTTCTCAGGTTTTACCACCTAATTTTTCTTTTCAACTTCAATGATTCAGTACTTAGCAAAGCCACGTTTCTCAGCACTTAAAGCTAAAAACCTTGAGGTTTGTCTAGAGACTCTTCTGCTAGTTTATCCTCACAATATACCTCACCCTTTCACAGAATATGAGTTGTCGAGCCTTATTGCCAGATACTCTCAATTGGATGTTGGTCTGGACTTTGACTAGGCCATTTTAACAGATGAATATGCATTGATCTACACTGTTCCGCTGTATGTTTAGTGTTGGACTTCCACCCATGTCTGCGGTCTTCTTCTGCCTCTAACAAGTTTTCTACAGATAAATAAAAAAAATAACAATATTATTGAAAAGTTCATTAATTTCAGTAACTCCATCAAGAAAGTGAAACACATTATGTGGATTAATTGGACTAAAATTGATGTTTTAACCCTTCATTTCTCTTGATCATGATTATTTAGAGTTAACAACTAATGAAAACACAACATTTAAGATTCAAATTTTACTTTTAATCATCTGACAAACAAGACTCACCTGGACATATACTCTAATTTATTAAATATGACCATACTTGGATTTTTCTTTACTGAACTCCATCCATCTCCCCAAGAACTCTGATCAGCTTCCCCACAGTATAATGCAGCCACTACCTTGCAGCCCGATGGGGTGTTCAGACTGATGTGCAGTGTTAGTTTTCTACCACAACTTCAGATGTTCTTTAAAAGTTACTTTTGTTTCGCCACTTTTCCATGAATGTCAGATTGGTGGAGTTGCCACCTAATAGTTACTCTTAAGACAAACATGTGAGTCTCTGCACTTCCTCCAAAGTTGCTATGGGCCTCTGTCATTTCAGGAGGAAAACGTCTTTTAAAAACAGTTGGTTGAATCAAAGTTTTATTTAGGAGTGTCAGATGAAAGGTTCTGAATCCACACTTGATTTATTTAATTTATTTAGTAGACTAAAATTGTATACTTTTTCAAAGTCACAAAACTTTTACTGTCATTCAGTCGACAGCACAATGAGATTCAGAATGCTTCTCAATGGACACATTTAAAATAAGAATAAAAACAAGATAACAGGGAAAAAACCCTAACTTACACAAAACCCCAATAGCCATTTAAATCTCTCACTGCATATGAAAAGATACTCTTTAAAACTTGAAAAAAAAAACTAAACTCTTTGTTGTTTTTCTACCAACTTTACAAATGGTGTAGCATATGAAGAACGTCTGTTTCAAAGCTCCGTATGGGTTCAGTGGCCATTGTGCCTCCAGAACGCCTCCCACCTGTGCAAAGAGACCTTCTCTTTGTCCTCATTCCTCCATCAACGTCTGCTCACAATAAGTCTTCTTTCTTCAAACATCTTTTTCTGCTCGTTATAAAAGGCTGCTTAGAGGCTGACACTTTCTTCCCTTTCCACTGCACTGGAAACTAATGATTCCCCTTCCTTGCATCAATGTGGGAAACCCCTGCTAAGGCCATTTAGCACATTAGCTGCAGGTCTGGGCCAGGGCTCCCGCTGGCCCTGCAGGGCCGGAGTGTGAGGGGCTTCTTCAGGGGCTGGAAGTGGGGGGCCTCCCAGCCCACGGGGCCCTCATCGGCTCACAAAGGGCTCTCCGCTGGAGGCTTGCCTCTGCTGTACGCCATTCAGCCCCACAATACCGCAGAGCCGTGGGGAGGTAATAGGATTTGATTTGTATGCAGGCTGATTTGGGAGGAAAAAAAAATTCCGACGAAACACGTCTCGCCGTCTTTCAGCCGTCTGTTGTTCCCTGGCCAGCCTCTTCTGTTGTTTGAGCAGATGCAAACAGCATCTTCCAAGTGAGATCACACAAAGAAAGAAAAACTGAAAAGAAAGAGCAAAAAAAGAGAGAATATGAGAAGCAGCTGTCTGGAAGTAGACAAGAAAAGGATTTGGGCAGATTTGAGTCTCAATATGTGTCCTGTCTTGTATGGAGCGGTTTTCTGATGAATCAGAGTGGAAGCTTGTGCAGTGTGCAGAAACAGAGGCCATTCATCATCATGCTGCAGTGCACAGCAATGGGGTGAACTGGCTGGAAGGAAACATGTTGGTCAGAAACCTCACTACAGCAGAAGGATCTTCGCAGCCCTGTTACCCTCTAAAGCTTCTTGTTCCGCCTCATTCTCATGTCCTTCGCGTTGTCCCGCTCCATCATGGCGACTGTTAGCAGGAAATCTGATGGTAAATCTGGGTGGCGGATTTCGTGGTTGGCTGATTTCACGGCTTGCTGTGTTTTCCCAGGCTGTGATCTCGAAGCTTTATGGTAAACCTGCAGGCGTTTTGCGCTCCACTGTGTGCTGTATAGTGACCATTTAGCAGGATGCTGAGCTTCTGAAAGACTCAGTTAGGATTGTCAGTCTGCTGGCTGCAGGGGGGGCCTGTTGCTGCTGCACTGAGAGCCGGAGGGCCAACACAAGCCTTTTGGTCAAACACACACGCGCTCACGCACATGCACACACACAGGATGCCTACTACTGTAGTGCCTTTGCAAAAGACATCATAGAATGAAGGGGAACTGAGAGAGATGGAGAGACTGGAGGATGAGAGGAATGGTGTGAAAAGTCATGAGAAGAGGAAACGGAGAGTCATCGGGACGGAAAATGAGACTTTAGATCAAATCACATCTAGGAGACTTAGGGTGGGTTCACATTAGCCTTGTTTAGTCACCTTAATCAGAATCCAGTCTGTTTCCCTAGAAATTCTGGTTTGTTTGCTGAGGTGTGAATGACAGACCAAGACAGCAAACTCTGCCAGGGAGCAGATGTGACTGCATTTATTTATCTCGCATTTCTGGAGATTTATTTCTCACCATCATATTGTTGTTTTCTTTGTTTGTTTGTTTTTTTGTCTTTAAATAAATTTACTCAATTTAAAGGTTGGGTTTTTCAAAATTTTACTATTTAAGATTATTTTAATGCATAAAAGGTGTATGGTTTTTTCCACATTGTTACCAGAAGAAACAGTATATTTCTTCTCATCTTTATGTAGCCTTTGAAAGAGCACAACAGTGCAGTATTTCATATTCATATTTAAACATCAAAGTACGGCGGTAGTTCTTCAAATGATGAGAGGTGTTTGGATGCTGGGAGACGGATCGTCCACAATCCCAGTTGGACCACACCAGAATCAGCTGCTGAGTTTTTCAGTCGCTCTGACCTGTGATTTTTCATTCTTTAGATTTCTTTGTGGGAAGCCGTTAGCTTCATAGTTTAACTCTCATCATTCATCATAGATTCTACAAGCCAGAAACACCAAATTGCTCCTTCCTTTAGGTTCAGGATCTAAAAGAGACATAAGTGCACACCTGTGATATCAGAGCGCTCTGTGATGCTTTGTCTTTGTAAAACATATTTAAAGCTGATATGCATCGCCTCATAAAATGTGACTTTTTTATGTGTCTCAGCACAAATCCCTCGTGGCTTCTCCTCCGATGTGTCTGAACGGGCCTTTCCACTCTGATCTCCCCACACAAAGATTTATGAGCCGGGCTGACAGAGTGGGCTGTGGGACCCCCCACCACCCCCACTGAGGCCCAGGGCAAATCCACCCCCCCTACCTGCCCAGGAGAGCCCAGGTGCATGCAGCCCTGCAGCCATACCTGTCTTCATGAGGGGGTAGGGGGGTGGGGAGGGCCGCCACCAATTCTCATCTCTCCCTTCATTTGTAAAATGTCAGACGCTACAAATTTTCTTTTTATTGCTGATGATCCCGACCGCCCTCTTCCTGGAACAATGTCTTCTCTGATTCTGATTTCCAGTTTCTGTCTGGTTCACGCCTCGGATCGGTGACAGAAAAGACGGAAAGGTTTGGGGAAGTGACGGAGGAAGATTTTGAGCATTTCTCAGCACAAAAGAGGAGAAGTGTCTCAACAGGAGGAAACAGAAAGTTCCCGTCTTTGTCTCTGAATGTGACTGCACCTGTGTTGGAACGGGCGTGGAGTTTTACATTTTTCCACCTTACCCAGTTCATCATGCCTCCCAAAGTAAAAGCATCGCACAAAAACTGGGTGAAAAGCTGATCGATGCGTTCTGTATTCAGTCTTTTATTTATTGTAGCAGTCACAGTTTGTTGCCACCCCCCATACACACTATCTCTGGGGTTTTCAGGCTGCTGCTGCTGCAGACACAATGGTGGCATTGACTCAGGTGATCCGACGCGTTCTGTCCTTGTTTCTCTTTTCATGGCTGAGCAGGACGTCTTTAGCAGTGAGGCCAGGTGAATACCTGTGCAGGTGTTTGTACAGACAAAGACAAGCGGATGTGTCTGTCAAGTCTTCTGCAGAACCACGAAGAAAAATAAACCTCAGCCACATTTGTTGACTTTACTTTGCACTGATTCGTTTCTGCTTCTTTGTGCTAAGCTTTGTTTTCCTCTCACAATGCTGATGGACAGTTTGCACGACGTCGTCCAAGGACTTCTGTCCTGAAAGCAGCTCCACATGCATCACAATGAATTAGAATATCATCAATGGCTTAGTTGAGTTAACTGAAAAAATACAAATTCTGAAAATCATATATTGTACACTGCACAAACACAAAATCTTACTATTTTTTTTCTATTTTCTTGTGCAAATATTTTACAACACTAGAAATAAGACAAAAGTAACACAAGTAACTTTTCAACAAGAAGTAGAAGACTGTTTTAAGTCAGTGATTCCTTAATTTTGATGAGAAAGTATTAGATCCACTTTCAGATGGGGAAAATATCTTCTTAGCTAAATAATCTGCCAGTAGAAGTAGAAATCCCACTGGCAGTTCCTATTTATTGCTGAAAAGTTATTTGCAAGTGTAATGACATATTTGAACAGGATATCATCTCCCAACTGAATCCCATAAAATTCTCAGTTTTTGTTGCAAACTGTAATGATTCAGAGATTACTGCCTCCCAGAAATAGTCCAACGTTTCCCTGATGGTCCACTCCTTTGTTACTTTTGCAGTTTCTGCGGGTGGATCAGGATAAGGAGTGCAACATGGAATGCACCGGAGCGCCTCGGAAGCCCCTGTGTGCCTCTGACGGCCGGACCTTCACATCTCGCTGCGAGTTCCTCCGAGCGAAGTGCCGTGACCCCCAGCTGGAGGTCAGCCGAGGGCCGTGCAAAGGTCAGGTCACGAGTCACGCTTCAGCGCTGCCTGGGGCGGGGGGGCTTGTGGGGGACAGGAAGGTTTGCATTAGAAGCCACTTCAGTACAATTAAATCTTTGAGATGGAGGAGCACTCAGAAAAATAAAAGGGTGGGAGGAGAGGGGCGGGGTTCTGCCTGAATGGATCCAAGGTTTTAAGTTTTGTTTGCTAATACAATAAACACAAAATGACTTGATTGATTTGGAACTTATTTACTGGTTTGAATGATTTCAGCTCTGTAGTGATTTGCCAAGACTCACTGGTCTCATCAAAGTGATGTTAAGCTCTGTGCTTCATTCCCCTCAAACCTTTTCAGCATTTTGTCATGTGACAAACTTTAGTTTATTTACCAGGATAAACCAACACTGAGGCTGCGTTCGGGTCAAATGCAACCCAAATCAGATGTTTTTGCCCATATGTATTTTGACTGCCGTCTGAACGGCAGGGGGGATCTCTGTTCCCATGCATAGAGATGTCTGTGGCATGCACTCACTTAACCTTAGGGTGACCAGATTTGGGTTTCTGAAAAGGAGGACACTTAGGACGTCTGGTCACCCTAATGTTGTTGGCGTACTGACAGCCACGCTATCTATCTTCTGATTAAGGGATTAAGGGTTCAGGGATTACGTCACGCGCAGCGCCGTGCGCAGTGTGTAAATTTAATGGTCCAATGAAGGTAATTTAAAAAACAGGACATTGCCTCACTTTCTAAAAAAAACCCGGGACAGGACGTGAAATACGGACATGTCCCGGGAAATACGGACGTTTGGTCACCCTAGCTTAATATAAATGTGAACAAACTCAAGACTTTTAGTAAAACAACAATTTAAAACTAGGTAGCATTTTGTTCCGTGAAAAAATATGAGAAACTTGAGAATATAACACATTTATTAGTGAGGGATGAAAAGCCAGAGAGGGTCAAGCAGCTCATAGACTCGTTGGAAGGAAGAAGCCGTACCCTAATCCTTTAAAAAAGTCTCCTATGATGGAAAACCACTCAACGATTTTGTACCCATGGTGGGTTTCCATGGCAGTCTTTCTGAGCAGACATCTGGACGTAACTGACAGTGATGCTACGCAAAATAGGGGCTTCCAACTAGGAAGCTGAAAAGACAAGAGTCCATGAAATTGGTTATTCATGCATCAGTAGCATTACCTCCCTCATCTCTCCCCCTGCCTCTGGACTGAAAGGGCCGGCGACAGAGAGCGGGTCGGCTGCAGAAATAAACCAGAGGGCCGGTCTGCTTTGAAAGCACAGGGATGGTATTGTGTTCAAGGATGGTGAGAGTGGCACCACATTTGTTTCCTATCACTGCGCTCAGACGATTCTACTGTCCCGTCATTTTTTCCAGACATTTTTGCCTCGGAGGACGACGGCTTTTTAGATTTTCCACTGCAGCTAACTTTAGAGCTCCTGAGCTCACTGCGCTCCCTCCATCCGGAACATCCTGCATCTCCCATCGGTGTCGCCTGAAACACGTGGCCACCCTCCAGACTGAGACACACCACCACCGGCAAGTGTCTAGTGGACGCTCAAACGTGTGCCAGCAACTTTCACCCTGCTGACCCGAGTGGTGAATGTTTTCTAACTTACTGAGTCATTGTTTTAATGAGATTTGAAGCTGTCAGCCAGAGAGGCACTGCTTGGCTGGCTGCTGATCTGTCACAACAAGTTACCATCAAACCCATCGCTGCTCCACATTTTCCTGAGTGTTTGCACAGCTGGTGCTGCTGGCCAGGTAAGCTGAGGCACCTGAGGAATGACAGGATGAGCCTCGGCCGCACTGCAACATGTGAAAACTCAAGGTGTGCCCAGGTGAAAAGTTTCCGACCCGCATTTTCTGCTGAGAAGCTCTTTAATCCAGATGGTTGAACTTTAAGGCGATAGTAATGCAGACGTTACTATCGTAACGGGTTCGGTTTTCCTCGTGCATCAGCCCTTTTTTTAGGGTGACTGGAATATTTGGCTGAATCAAAAAGAGCTGCTTCCCCTGGTAATGGCTTTACCACCAGGTTTTCCGGACTCATTCCCAATAAGACTCGTGTTCCTGCTTCGGCTCCCAGCCGCACAAACATCTGCAGCTTCCGAAATGTTTTGAACCACTTCCCCCTCCTGTGTTTCCTCCCTCCCCCAACGTTGTTTCTGTTTTTCTTTCATGATCTCCAAGATTCAGCATCTCCCTCTGACTCTTTAAGTATGTTGGTTTCATAGTTGTGGAGTATTTAAAAAAAATAAAAAATAGCTACGCTGTGGGCTGAATAATGGCCGTCTCTGATGTTTAGTGACTGTTGTGATTTGTGTTCTCCTCAGAAACATCCAGATGTGTTGCAGAAAAGAAGTACACAGAGCAACAAGCCAAGAAGCAGGCCTTTGTTCCCGTATGCAACCCTGACGGCACTTACAGCGAAGTAATGAGCAACATTGCATAAATTAAGCTTAAATTCCTAATTAAAGTCAAAACATTTACCCAGAAAAGTCATTCGTTGTTTGAACTTTGCCAGAAAGTAACACTTGAAAGCCCACTTTTATAGGTTCAGTGCCACAGCTACACCGGATACTGCTGGTGTGTCAACCCCAATGGGCGACCAATCAGTGGGTCTTCTGTCGTCAATAAAAAACCTCGATGCCAAGGTGGGTAAACTCTGAATGTAATACTTTAAGGAATCTTATAATCCTAAAATCCAGACCTGGAGGACCAGTGTTCTGCAACTTTTAGATGTATCTGAGTCAAACAACAAGGTCCTCAGCAGGACTCTGGAGACCTGGACCGTATACTGAGGAGCCTGATTCAGGCGCGTTGGACCAGGGACTCTTAGACACATCTAAAAGTTGCAGGACATGGTCACTGAAGACTGGCTTTGAGTCCAGTCAAAATGTTTTTAAACATCTTGAATCTTTTCTTCATTGTCACGCTACAACCACAAACTTCAATGTGTTTTTTTTTTAACAGACTGTGAGATATAATGTTTTGTGAAGCACTAGTGTCATTTATTTAAAAGTAACTGGACAGAAAATAAGGAGGACAGAAGAGATGGGGACATGTAGCAAATGGCCCGCGTCAAGGACTTCAGCCTCTGCACATGGCGTTCTACCAGCTGAACTACAAAGGATATACATTTTATATCTTTATATTTACTGGATTCAGTGTCTGGACTTTGACTAGACCATTCTAACACATGGAGGTGTTTTGCTGTAGCCTCTAATAGGGTTTTCACCTGGATTTCCCTTTATTCTGGGCGTGACTGTGGCTCAGTGAGAGGAGAGCTTATCTTGCAGTCTCCAGCTTACAGTGCGGGTTTGATTCCTGTCACACATTGCCATGCCCCTGAGCAAGGCACTTAACTCCAAATCGCTTGTGATTAGAAAAGGGAATCTAAATTCAGTCCATTTAACATTTAGTTCCAATCATCTTTCTATAAACTTTGATCAGCCTCCCTGTCACTGGTAAACAAAGGTATTCCCACAGCATCATGGTGCCACCGCCCTGTATCGCCATGCACATGCTCGTTGTGTTCGCTGCATGGATTGTGGCAAACTCTACTGTGGGACATTTTTATTGCACTTTTTCAACATATTTCTAGTGTTTGACTTGTAGTTGTCATGGCAACAGATTCTCCAGTCTGAGTTGTGGATCTCTGCTTCTCTTCATTTGCTACTTTGGGCCTCTTGGCTGCTTTTGTAATGATTACTCTTATTGCTCACCCTGTCTGGGTAGATGGACCTCTGTGGGTTGCCAGGTTGGTAAATCCTCTCTCCATGTTCAGATGATGGATTGAACTCTGAAGCCATTTTGTTTTAGAACTCTGCTTTAAACTTCTCCACAACTTTCTCTCTGACCTGTCGGCCATGTCCCTTGGTCGTCATGATTCTATTTTTCATTTTATGGGTTGATGATATATGAAACCCTAACAGTACATTGCATTTTAAGTTTCTAAAGAGAGGACATAGTTATAGGCAGGAAAATTGCTCAACTCTCCAGGCTGCGGTCTAAACAAGCCGGGTACAAAATCCATGATGCAGAGTTAAGCAACAAAGTTTGTACCGTAAGGAATGTCAGAATTTTTGGAGGGCAGTCCCTGCCACACAACTCCCTAAATAATGCCACATGTCCTGTCTGCACTTCCCTGTGACCGCCTGGGAGGCTGTCGGTGTCTCACTAGTCAGAGGGTCTCAACCTAGCAGCAGCTGGTGCAAAGCAACTTCCAAATCTACATTAAGCATAGTGGTTTCCATCAGCTACTAAAGGGTCCAGATGGGGCCCGGTGGTAATGTTGGAGTGGTGCACCAAGACAGTCTACCTCTGTTCTGAATACATCTGTTGGTTTTTAGGTTCCAAACAGGACCGAGCGGCTCCTGTAGAACCGAGACCAGGTGAGAAGATTACAGAAACACAGTGACTCATCAGAAATGCATGTTCAGTCTGACGTTGTTGGTGTCATCTGTTGTAGTGACAGTATGATTTTATATTTGATTGTGAAGTTAATATGAACAGCTTTTGGCAGTAGAAGCTAAACAGCCGACAGAAAGGAAGCAGGACGGAGTGATTACCTGCAGCCAGTTGGATCAGCTTAACAAACGAAAATATAATGTCTTAAAATTTTCAGAATCCACTATTGAAAATAAAAGTAGCTCAGAGTTTTTGTACTTGTGACTCCATTGTTTTTTAGGTTCAAAACAAGACAGAGGGACGTCCACAGATCCTAAACCAGGTGAGAAAAATGAACTAACCAACACTGTTTAACTTTTCTTCCTTAAATTATTGACAGCAGGCAGTTCTTTTTGTCATACATATTAGATTTTTGCAACATTTACTATTCAATTTCATCCAGTTTTGTAGCTCATAATACCTAAATTAAGTTTCATGTGCCAAGTTAGGAAATGTGTAATAAAAACACAGCCAAAAGATTGACTGAACGTGGACATCAGAGTATAACACAATGACTACCCAAGAAAAAATGTATTAGCAATTAGCAAAGCCTCCATCTTGATTGTGTTATTATAAGGCAATTATTTATATACAAATTTATCTGTTTAGGAGCAGCAGATAAGGAGGAATGTCTGAAAAGCATCTACCCTGAGATCTAACACACCGGTACTATACCCAGTGTTTTAAAAGTCCAGGCCATCTGAAATAAATGGCTTCTTGTGACTAAAACTATAATTCAAAAGACAAAAACTCTAGCATCATTAAGGTTGACCTTGTAAGTTCTGCTCTGATTCTCCCCAGTATTGTTCTCCAACAACAGAATAGTTTATATATTAGCAAGCTGAGAAAAGGTTCTGAGGTTTTACCAGAAATACTGTAAAGTAGTTGTTCAATATTACATCACTCAAACGCCATAAGACCAGCTACTGTGGAAGCTAATGCTACACATTTGTAGTGTTTGTATCAATACAATCTGTTGTTTGTTTTACTCAAACACTGAGATAAAATGTAATCATTATCATAGCTGATTGCTGTGCATAAACACCCAGGACAAACATTAGATTCATTCTCGTAGCTGTGGAATAAGCCATGTCGTCTCCTCACTTTGCTTTTGGTTGTTCTTTTCAAAAGTCTCATTTTTTTCAAACTTACAGACCTCACTTACTGCACGTTTCCAGTTTGGAGGACCTTTGAGAAAATAAAAGTCGTCATTTCATCCTTTTCTGCTCACACAATAAACATTCATAGATATTCCCATTACAAAAGCCTTTGTTTTACAGAAAACAATACATTTTGTGTATAGAACAATAGCAGTGTCTGAACCAAACGTCATCATCCATATGTGGTTATAAGATAGGATTGAATTAGATACATAATTGTCCATTTGGATAAAGTGGAATATTTACTTCAGCATCTAGCAAGAAAAGACCATATAAACATGTTCTCAAATGAACAAAGTTTATAGCTAAAACAAATAACCCACATGTTTTGAGATGTATTTTTAGGATTTCTTCATGATTTATTACTTAAAGATTTTTAGGTTTTATGCTCTGAGCTGTATAGTTTGTCAAAATCTAGATTTATTCTCATTCTGTACTTGAAAATCCTAAGCATGACTAATTTGTTTTTTTTATCCATGTGATATCCCACAGAAATCACATGGAGAAGATTTGTATTAAATCTGTTATTTTCTTGGTTTTAATTCGTTTCTAGGAGAGAATTTGTGGTTTACTGTAACGGACCGAAAGCAGCTTAACCTGCTATCTTCACCAGGCAATAAAATCAACAAGCATTACCTCATGAGCCTTTTGTTTAACATTTTTTTACTCTTCAACTTGGTTCTTTTTCAGCCGAAGCCTCAAGAGACACAAGGAAACACCCACCGATTAAACTCCAACCTAATTCCACTCTGTCTCTCATTAAACCTCTGTCTTTTTCCAGATAAACAACCACTATGATTTCCTTTGTTTCAGCACCAGAAATTGTTAAATCTGCTCAACTTGTGTAGCTGATGGGATCTGAAGGTTTCCCAAAGAGCTTGATTTGGGTGTGGTTGGATAGATTCCTGATGTGATAACATGTACGGGCAATCATTTGTGTTATTCATGCCAACGTGACTGTGTGCTTTCCCTCTGTTACAGTGTCCATCTTAGCCAGGTCATTACACATACATCAAGTGAGGAGGAGGGTGAGGGAGGGACAGGGACAGGCTGTGGTTCAGTCTGAACTGGTTGGATAAACAGCGTGGTGAAAAGAAGAATAAACTGTAGGTTTGTGGTGTGCCAGCACCGAAAATAGCTGTGATTGCATCAATATTTTGATTTAAAAGAACCCCATCAGAACCCAAAGTGCTTCACAACACCCAGTGACTTGCAAAACGATTCATTGCCCTTGATGTTTTCCACATTCTGTCACATTACGACAGCAAACTTCAGTGTATTTTACCAGAACTATATGTGACTGTACATGTATGAACACAATGTAGCCCAGCATTATGAGAATAATGCTATTATGCTATTATTATATAAATATGAAAAGGTTTACAACCTTTTTTACCATTTCTATTCACCCCACTTCTAGTCTAATAACCCAAAATTAAATCTAGGGTAACCAATTGTTTTCAGAACTCACCCAATTAGAGGCATATTTTGTTGTGTTAATAGACCAACACAAAGTGATGCATAAAAGTGGAAAGAATGGTGGTTTAAATTTTTTTTTTTATTATTTTTTTTTTTTTACAAATTTTTTAAAATCTGGGATGCAGTTATTTTCAGCCCACTTTAACTCTGATACCCATAAATAAAACACTATAAAATCAAATTCCCCTCAGAAGTAAGTAGATCCACCTAATTAGTAAGTAAAGTCCATCTGTAAGTCATTTAATTTCAGTTTAAATCCAGCTTTTCTTCAAAGGCCACACATCTTTCTCAAGCCTTCGACGTCTACAGGCTCTTTTTCACTTGACATGCCTCCACCCGGCTCTAACGGCCACATGGAACCAGAACCTTTTCATCTATTTCACTGGGTTCTGTGCTGAGTCGGCTGAAAACGCTACAACGGAAGAATGTTTGTCACCGACTCCCTTACACTAATTCAACTGAACATTTGTAAGGACAATGAACAGAAAGTTCAGCTAACATAGTTTCCATGTCCTCCATTGTTATGATATTGTCATGTATAGATCACGTTGCACTGCTTATTGGTTCTGGGTCAACACGACTTTTGAAATCCACACCCCCTAGAGTTCAGTTGTAATGGAAAACGATTTGAACCAAGCAGAGCCATGATGCTGATGGAAAAGAGCCTTTTCAGAGCTCTGTTCCAGCCAACATTTGAGCATGGAAACAGGACGGCAAAACTGCAAACCTACCTAAAGCTGGAGTTCCACATAGAGCAGCGGGTCAGTGGGCGGCTAACCTAGCAATAAGACAACAACCTTACAGTCAGAGCTACAATGCAAAGGTTTAGGCTGCATTTATAAGACTGCTGCCTAGAAACGTTCAGTATTTTCAGATGTTGATCAGGGAAAAGGTCCATGTTTATAGAAACCTTGAATCTGCTGTAATTGTCATGCCAGGCCTCTAGATGGCGCTGTGATTTTAGCACGATGTCAACATCCACTTTACAGCTTTATTCTCCACCTCACCAGCTTCCAGCTCATTCAGAAAACGGCAAAGCTTCTCCGTTTCTGATGAACAAAGTGTTCATGTAAAACATATATGGGCTATTCCACATCATAAATTGAACAGGTGAAGTAGTACTGCATAGTGCTGTTGTTTTCTGCTCAGCATGCGTATAACAAACCCTGCAGCCATTCGTTCTGCACATATGTGCTTTCACAAGCGCAGAGTACGTCACACCTCTGCGGGGAGTGTTTCCAAAAAGTTCTGCTTCTTAACCTGCTTTCAAAAAGAGATGCCATGTCTTGGAGTAAACCTGAACCTGAATCACAGCAAAAATGTGTAAACATGGCGATAGATCAGAGTAAAATAATTAAAATAACGGCAGAATCCTAAATCTGAGAATCTTGAAGACAGTTGAGAGTTCTTGTTCACATCTTGAGCTATTTTGAAAAGAAGAACTGGCATAGACTTCAGTCTTTATTAGCTAAGCTGGTCATGCCAAAAGACTTGCAGCTGTAACTGACGACAGGTGGTTCTGCAAACTATTTACTCAAAGGGACTGAATCCAACTGCAGTTTCATTTGTTACATATTCTGAATAAGGTTGATATTTTTCTCATTACTGCCTAATTTTGTTGATTTATTGCATAATTTCTTTTAATAAAATGGACAAAAGTCAGTGGTTTTCATTTAGCACCATGTGACAAACTTCAAGGTGCTTTAATATTTCTGCAATGTAGCAGTTTTTACATCAGAACATAAGGCTTTAAAAACCAAGCGCCTTGCTTTAAGCACAATTTAGTTGCTTGACTTGAATCTTTTTTTTCACATTCTGGAGTCATATGCAGCTGACGACTGACAAACGGCAGTAAAACTAATGCCTTATGACCACAAATAGCATGGGGGTTTCCTGGCAGATGCTAAGAGAGGTGTTACAGTCATGTAAAAGGCCACAAAGTAAAGATACGTTATTAGTGGTTTACTGTAAATCCAACTCATAAATATGCCTTTGAAAATGTGTGGGATAACAGCCTGTCTGACTCAGTCACAGTAACTGATTGGATTTCAACACAGTGAACAGGCATGAGAAGATGAATGGCTGGCAGAACAACCTTGCCTTTAAAGTAAATTCTTGATTTTCAGTTGAAATTAATTGTTGAAGAAAGTTTTTATTCCCATTAAGCTCTTGGTTGTGGAGCCACATGTTAGTGAAGCAGTTTGTGAAACACCTCAGTGTTGCAGAGAGTGACCCAGCCTGAGGTTAACCACACCGACTGTCATGGTCTTCACCCCGAACCTCCCTCCCTGCCTCTCTGCCACCACAGAACAAACAAACAAAAACCAAACACATATACTCAGATTTCCCTCTGGTAACTGGTTCACCTCACACTTGCCAGCTGCAGTTTTCACCTATAAATTTTCTCACCTCTCTACAGCTTTTTTTTATCCACACGAAAAGATGGAAAAAAAGCAGGAATGACTGGTTCCAGTTCTCCTCACCTTTAACGGATCTCTGCTTTACCCTTTTAGCATTACAGGTCAACTCTTTCACACATCCAACGTGTTTCCATTCTGTTCTTCTCTTCACTATTTCCCCCTTCAGCTTTCCTGTCTGGGCAACGTGCAAAATCAAATTGTAATGTGTTGTCTGACCTTGCTAACATTTGTAATTGTAGTCTCTTTGCAAATATTCTCCATTCTAAACGCAGAACCTATCCCGGTGGAGCCACCATCTCCTCCAGAGGAAGAAGGTAAGCTGCTCTTCATCAATAAAGTCTTACAGTTGTTGTGGGGATAATGAAGGAAGAGGAGTTCAGAATGACAACAGAAGCAGGAGAAAAGATGGCAGAAAGAGAGTCCATGGAAACCTTAGGCACAAAGATTAGACTGCACTTTCTTCAGCCACGTGTCTCTGCAACAGAGCCTCGTTCTATTTTATCTCACAAAGTTTATTTTTACAAAGTTTAATCTTAAAATAAACACAGACTATAACACAAACCAAATCTAACATCAACTTCCACGTTTCACACACTCATTGTGCTCCTAAATGAAGCCAGTTACAACATTTTAACGTGGAGCTAAGGATTAAGGTACTGCTTGTGAAGAGAGTAAGAGTTTTTTAAAACAGACAGATCTTTTCTGCTGACCTGTGCCTTACACTGGATTTGGACTATTTACATTCAAGGCAGCATTTTGAATTTGACCATGAATACTAGGATCACCTGATCCAGGGCTGCCTTGTGCTGACTTACTGCACCAAAAGAAACGCATTAATGATGCAGTCGCATGGAAAACGATCCAATGATCCAGACTTTAGTCCATAAATCACAACTTTCTTGTAACATAAGCATTGAAATGCAAACATCTTTCTCCTAAAATATTGGTTTCATGGTTCTGCCAAGTCTTCCTCCCACTCTGATGATCCATGACTGGATCAAGACTCTGGGTGCTGAGCTTATTTTAAGAAGCTCCTTGTCTCAATATCATTAGCTACCATCTCCTCCTTTAGCCAATGGAGACGACACATTGCTGCCTCCAGACCTCGTCTTAATCTTTGTACATTCCTGGTTGTCACTGACTTCTGACTTCTTTTTCTTGCCATGTTTTTATTTGTGTCATAAATACCCGTACTGTTAACTTGTCATAGTTTGTTCACCATGCGTCTGTTGGATACCATGAGGCTTATCCAGTCTGAATGAGATTCCAGTGGCCTTGATGTGTTCTAGTGAGGTAGCTCAGTGAGTTGGTGTTTCAATCTTGAGGCCATTCATGTAAAGGAGATACTTGTTGATGGCTCCACTTCTTATCTAGTATTTTTTGTAACGTTTTGTGATGATCTGGCTGAGGAAAGTCACGTAAAAGCACAACTTCAGTAGAGTGAAATCATCAGCTTAATGTAAACTTTTGAAACTCGACCTTCACAACTTTTAGTTTCCTGTTTTATCATTCCAGGCAATAGAGTATCCATCGCCTCAGTTTCTGGTAGTCAGTAATGCAAAGATTATTAGAATCTCCATAAATGACATTTTTCCACTTTTATCAACAGCAGCCACATGTAGCTTACTTTGTCCACTCCTGAAGTCTGTGTTTTATAGCATGTAGCTTGTTGAACTACCTGGGTTTTCTCTGACAATATGCATACTGTATGTGTTCTGGACTCTTGTTAACAATGCTGTGTTGATGATTTCTTTCAGACGTCACTTCCCCGTACCCTGACCTGTGGTCGGTGCACTTAAACAGCAACCGGCAGAACAGATCCAGAGCATCACGTGAGTTCCTTTAATGTTGAGCTTTGACATGTCTTCAAATCTCAGCAGAAAGTCCATGTTGAGTTTGTCTGACGTGTGTAAGAAATCATAGTTTGAGGCTGTTCCTGTCTTTTAAGGACAGATGGTGGGTTGTGAAACCAATAGAGCTTGGTGTTGAAGTGCATCAGGCTTTGACGATCTGTTTCACTGTGGTTTCTTGTATTGCTTCAAACCTGTAATTATAACCACATGGCACAAACACAGGATCTCCAGCTCTTCTCTTTTTATGCACGTGTGTGTTTATCTTTATACCCCTTCCATGCTCATGGGGGAAATATGTTGGTTTCTGTATGTTAGACTGGTCCATATATGAGAACCTTCTGTGTATGTGTGGGTCTGTGCGTGAATCCCATTATCATAATTTACAGCCAATAATAAGCCTGAGAAATGCTGCATTGGTGGTTTTGATTACCATATGCTCTTTGGAGTATTGGGGTGAAAAAAACACCCCGACCCCAACAAAGTGAGCCCATAAAGAGGCACTGGAGTGAAGAGAGTTAGTTTGTGTGGCTGAAGATACCATGTGAAAATAAACAAAGAAAAAGAATATCCATAATCCCACAGCGGCTTCAGAGCCTTGAGGCGCGCACCAGAGAGAGCGAGAGCTTGGCAATAAAAGCTCGTATACTAAAAAGTCCTCCTTTCTTTTCTGACTTCAGTGCTCTTATCTCCCTTGGAAAGCTGCACTCTCAATGAAATATAGTTTCTCTCCTATCCTGCACACTGCATTTTCTTTGTATGTAACAAAAGACAAAATCATAAAAAATTGTGTTATTAATGGAAATTTGGAGCAAGTACATATATAGACTCTTGGTAATGATCATTCTGCTTTCTCTCTCACACACACACACACACAAGTGCACACCTACAAAGGGCATAAGGAGTGTCCAAATATTTACTTAACTTGGGGCAAAGGGAGCTGTACTTAGTCATTAGCCTGTTAATGTCCATAAACAGTGCAATGAGAGGCTGATATAGCAGTCTACTCACAATGTCTCCAAAGACTCATCCTCAGCAAGTATCTCAAATATAACAAGTGTGCTGAGAGGACAGCTGCTTTTATTTAGCAAATGAATGAAAATAAACCAGAACCATTGCATGTGATGGAAATCCAGCCCGGTTTGCCAGATCTGATTGAGCTCTACTTAATAAAATATAAACACATCATTTTGTTTACACAGAGTGTGCGTATGGAGGTTTTCTGAAAAGTCCTGCCACTTGGACCACCTAAGTTAAAATTGACGTTTTTGTTCAGAGCTTAGTAAGGAAGCGTTGGATGATCTGTGTGTGAACTCTGAACTCTGTCCAGCTTCATCATGTGACCAGGAGCAACAGTCGGCCCTGGAGGAGAGGAGGCAGCGGAATAATGACGCCGTGTTTGTGCCAGACTGCGCCCAAGGCGGCTTTTATAAACCTGTCCAATGTCACCCCTCCACTGGCTACTGTTGGTGCGTTCTTGTGGATACCGGACGGCCAATACCAGGAACTTCAACCAGGTGGGCAACCAGTTGAAGTTCTCCATAAGTCAAGGAGAAATGTGATTTATCCATGTTTGGAGGGGATACGTACCTACTTAACTGCATTGAATGCTTTGTGAACACTATTAACTGAAGTAAATGTCCCAACTCCCACTCTGCTGGAGGGAGACTAAAGATTTTCATCTATTTCTTCATGAAACATTCCTAGAACTTTTATAGAAGTTATTTTCCTGGAATAATGATTACATTGACCTTGTGCTTTTATGGAATAGTTATGAAACTTGCCAAGTACTTTCAAGGATCTTTTCTAGAACTTTCCTGAAAATGTTATTAGGTTAACTGGGTACTTTCATGAAACCTTCCTGGAACATTTATGAAACCTAGGAATGGTAAAGAAACTTTACTTGAATGTTTGTGAAATTTACCAGGTACTTTAATGGAACTTATCTGTTACTTTCTTGAAGTTTTTATGAGACTTACTATGGAACTTTCTTCAAAGTAAGAAAGTTACAGAAAGTTTCAGGTACTTTCATGAAACTTGCCTGGAATGTTTATAAAACTTCTTAACTTTCATTGAACATTTCTGAAACATTCAAAGTGCTTTCTATGAAATTCCCTGGAGGGTTTATGAAGCTTCAGGTTCTGTCCTGTAGCTTTTATGGAACCTCTTGGTACCAGGCCAGTACCATGACGGCTCCATGAAACGACCCGCTAAACCTGCACATCTGACCTTGACATGCTGACAGACATCTGTGTTGCTGATACCAGAGATGGACTCAGTGGACTGGATAACAGCAGGTCAAAGGTCAGGCAAGCTGGCAGTTGAGGACTAGCTACATTCTTATTAAGCTACATTGCAAGGTATCACATTAACAGGACTCCAGGCAGAGTGCCAGCCAGCACATTAGGGCACATATGGAAGTGAGGTTTTTCCTCCTTGTCATTGGCTAGCTTTTTGACCCCATCAAACAGCAGCTAGAAGGACAACACTATCTGTCAGGGAGGCTGTGGAGGCATCCTTGTGTCCCACGCTCCCTGGCTGCCTCTCCTTTTCTAACTCCATCCCTCCCCTTTCTGTTCTCTTTCCGCTTCCAACTTCTTCCCCTCTTTTTGGATGAGTTTCACAGCCCCTGGTTCACCACAGAATGATCATTTGGATCCCTAAGATTTAAGTGACCGGGGTCACTGGAACACAGGATTCTTCTGATTTTACGATGAGGGCTTCACTGTTGTAAACAATCCCTTAAGTCCCTTGCAACCTTGACTTGATTTACATTTTTTTACAGGTACGAACAGCCAAAGTGTGACGGTAATGCCAGAGCCCATCCAACTAAACCAAAGGACCATTATAAAAGCAGACATCTCCAAGGTATTTCTCCAGTTACTGGAATTTGTCTTTATTTTTCCTCTTCCTTCAGACCACATGGGGATTTTTTTAAACCACTTGGCCTCAAACTTCTGCCAAACTTCCAATGCTTTGATAACAATGTGTGTGTGTGTTTGTGCCTGTTAGTGTGTGTAGACATCATTAGCACTGATGGTCAAGGAAAAGCTTGATAAAGAGCAGAGGATTACCAGATAGCACCCTTCACTGGTCAATAAGCAGGCAGACAGAGACGGATTGGGGGAGGATTAATCTTCAACTGACACTGGAGATGAAGGACAGCGAATGAAAGCAGTGAGGAGGAACAGCAGGGAGGTGAGCTGCAGATAATGGATAATAGGATGCCAGAGACAGGTGGTGATACTATGACTGATAGCAATGCAGATAGCTAAATTAAAAGCAGAAGATCGGTTTTGGGGTAATGTTCATATCTTTGTCTTAATTACATAAAACTGCTTTAAGGGGAACTTTTGCAGGATAAAATCCAGGCTGCTTACATCTGACTGCAATGTTTGCAGATGTGTCTGAATGGACTTGAGAGAGTTTAGAAACAAAACACAATCAAGAAAGAATGTTTGTTCCTTTTAATCACATTGTCAAGTGAAAGCAGTTGTAGGCACTCTGAATAAAGATGGAAAAAGCCTTAAAGTTATTTTTGTTTGTAGCATAAAAGCTTAGAGAATCCAACTTTTAATTTGTGTACATTTCAGTGGTTCAAGAAGCTCTTAATTTATAATGCGTGATTCCTTGTTTTTCTGGAACATAAGTCAACCAGACACACTGAGGTCTATTACTCTTATCTAGCCTTGAAAACAAGAAAGATAAGAGAATATGACATAAGTGCAACAACGACGAGTTTGGAAAATGGGACAGCAACATTAAAAGAAACTGTGTGCATTTGTCAGATTAAACTACATTTTTTAAATTTTCATTTTTGCAACAATCAAAGAGAATCTGGCCTGAAACAACCAGCGAATGACGGGAGAAGCATCGTATGATGGATGTGAAGCACGGTGGAGGACATGTGGTGCTATGGGCCTGATTTCTTTCCCCTTAAAGGCCGTAGGATCTTTGTTGAAGTGCATGACTTCTTTAAATGATGATGTTTTCATGCAGAGCAGTTTGCTGAACTGTTTGGCTAACAGTAGCATTCTTACTCTTTATTTTTGATATATGTTAATAATTCAGTTCTTATCTCTCTGCAGCGCCCCACTCAGCCTCTTTTTCACTTCAGCCCTATTGGAATTAACTTTGACATAAAGACTTTAGACTAAAAAGTGATTTGTTTTTTTGTTTTAGTTTCTATAGTTAAAACCAATACCAGCTGGTGCAGAGTTGTGGTTTTCAGCCTGTGCATGTAATCAAATCCTAGTTAAATCCGAGTATTTCTCGGCAAATCAGCTGTTTTTTATGTATTTTTTTTTGTTAGTTTGGTAAACATTTTAGTAATCCAGCAGCATGCGAACAGAGCGGCCTCTGTTCCCTCCTCATCCACAACTGTTTATGTAACACAGTGCCAGGGAACGCTGCAGGGAACGCGCTCAACTCGCAGGAGCTGCATTTAGCAGAACAGCTCTGCGTCTCAGCGCAGGAGGCGTCAGGGACATTTCATGAGAAGCACAGAGACAATTAGCTCACAGATAAATTCTGCTTAGACTGCCAAATATCTCTCTTCTCTACTCTCAAGTGGCCTGTGTGGAGATAGAAAACTGTGCTATTGGAAAGACCTTATGCTCAAGACATCCTGACTGTTGTGATACAACAAATAATACTTTATGCACTGATGGACACAGACTTCATTCTAAACCCGCCAAATTTACTTGCATAATGTGAACCAAGTTTTCCAATTATGAAAGAAGCCAAAATGTAGTGAAAAACAAACAAAGCATCTTGTTTTCTTCATAAGCAGTTGCGTCAACGACTGTAAACGTCGTCACAGAGCAAACACAGAATAATTACAAATGTTGCCTTTACATGGCTGCAGCCCATTTGCAGCTGAAGCGCTGGTGTTGAGAGGTTTATGGGGCGAGAAGCGAGAATGGAGAACCTTGCCATGGAGAGGGGGGCAGGAAAGCCAAGCTGCTGGAGCGGGATGGCTGGGCAGCGCTGGGGCAGGCGTCATGAGCTGTGGCTGTGAGTGCTGACAGGGTTCTGCTCCGTGTGGCTCCACAGAGAAACACTGCTTCTTATTAGCAGCCGTGCACAGGAGCACACACACACACACACACCCACCCACACACCCCCACACACCCCCACTGGCCAACCGCTTAAAAGACATGTAGAGGCTGGTTCAGCAATTAGGCTTTTTTTTTCATTTACATCGTCTTGCAAACTCATTCATACCTCTTGAAGCCTTTCAGATTTCCTCCCAGTGTAAACACAAAGCAACGTATTTCACCGGGTTCTGAGTCATAAACTAACACAAAGTAAAACATAATTGTGAAGTGACATGAAAATAATACAAGGTTTTGAATATGTTTTCCATAAAGACTCTGATTCATGTCCTCAAATATATTTAATCTGACAGGTTGAGCTCTAGGGAAGAGTGGCAGAATTCAGTTCAATTCGGTTCGATTCAATTCAGTTCAATTCAGTTCAGTTCAATTCAGTTCAATTCAGTTCAATTCGGTTCGATTCAATTCAGTTCAGTTCAGTTCAATTCAATTCAATCCAGTTCAGTTCACTTCAGTTCAGTTCAGTTCAATTCAATCCAGTTCAGTTCAGTTCAATTCAGTTCAATTCAGTTAAATTCAGTTAAATTCGGTTCAATTCAATTCAGTTCAATTCAGTTCAGTTCAATTGGGTTCAATTCAATTCAGTTCAATTCAATTCAGTTCAATTTGGTTTGATTCAATTCAGTTCAATTCAGTTCAGTTCAGTTCAGTTCAATTCAATTCCGCTCAATTCAGTTCAATCCAGTTCAGTTCAATTTCGTTCAATTCAATCCAGTTCAGTTCACTTCAGTTCAGTTCAGTTCAATTCAATTCCGTTCAATTCAATCCAGTTCAATTCAATTCAATCCAGTTCAGTTCACTTCAGTTCAGTTCAGTTCAGTTCAATTCAATCCAGTTCAGTTCACTTCAGTTCAGTTCAATTCAATCCAGTTCAGTTCAGTTCACTTCAGTTCAGTTCAATTCAATCCAGTTCAGTTCAATTCAATTCAATTCAATTCAATCCAATTCAATTCAATTCAATTCAATTCAGTTCAGTTCAATTCAATTCATTTCATTTCATTTCAATTCAATTCAATCCAGTTCAGTTCAGTTCAATTCAATTCAATCCAATCCAGTTCAGTTCAATTCAATTCAATTCAATCCAGTTCAGTTCAGTTCAGTTCAATTCAATTCAATTTAATGCTGCATACTGCAAAAAAACAGCCCTGCCAAGTATTGTTGTCTAGTTTCTAGTGCAAATATCTTAGTAATAAAATAACACTAACTTACCAGTAACTTTTGAGCAATAAATAGGAGTTTGTTTAAGTCAATTATTCCTTATTGATGAAAAAGAACAACTTCCACTGGCAGATTATTTTACTAAGAAGACATTTTCCCATGTTATAAGTGAAATAATCTGTCAGTAGAACTTATTCTTTGTCATCAGTATTAAGGAATAATCTACTTAAAACAATCTCCAATTTATTGCTGAAAAATTACTTCTCAGTTATTTTCTTTTATTTGAAGTGTACTAAGATATCTGCACGAGAAATAGACAAAAAATACTTGGTAAGACTTTGTGTTTTTGCAGTGAAGGCTTTAAGATTCTGTGGTGCGTCTGTCAAACTTGTGTATAATACCGCTACACTAATTATAAAAAGAGACATGAGCCATTTGCCACTGCAGCTCTAAAATAAACGTAAAACAGCCAAACTCAATTTCCTTAGAGAGACTGCAGGCACATTAGTGTCCTACAGTTAAACACTGTCCAGACAGACACTGGCGCTAGTCTCTCTCAGTCCCCAAAGAAAAAGCTTTTACTGCCAAGAGGAAGCAGCTAACGCTTGGCGCGCTCAGATTCCTGCTGCGTCCGTCCTCTGCAGCACCTTCGGCTCGGCGCTGAACACTAACCCTGCGAGAGCCTGGAGGAGGCTGGGTGTTCACTGGTCACCACCTGTTAGAGGGCCCAAAGCTACCATTATCTCCCACACAGGAGAATCTGGACCTGCAGGCGAGGGCCGTAAAAACAGCAGAAACCTGCGCAGGACTTCTTGCTCTCTGCAGCCGCAGATTGTGAGAAAGCAGGAAGAATCTCTCAGGCCTTCGTTGCCTTCAGCTTTTGTGGAGCATCCTTGGTCAAATTGCTCTTAAAACTTTATGGCCTGACAGACAATTACTGTCATTAGGGTCATTCTACCACTGAATTTTCTCATCTTTCCGCAAGTAATAGCCCTTCAATGTTTGTTTTTACCAGGTAGCAATCATGGATTTTACATCATAACTTGATCTTGCTTATTTTAGTTATTTTTAGTGCTAACTCTACCACAAAATACCCACTTCGGGGTTGTTTTGACTGCTGAAGGAAAGCCTTTATTCTTGAACCAAGTGAGTCTGTAAATGGTTTCCTCCTGCTGCTCAGAACAATCTTTACTAGAGAAAGTAAGATGTCTTTTATTTACTCCTCTCTTGGTTTTATGTGCTTTTCATATTAAGACAACATGATTAACAAGTAATGCCTCTTCTTCTCAACATTTATCAGGTTTCTAGTAGTGACTGTACTGCATCTTTTTTTGCAAAGCCAGTGAACTGCATCCAGCATGCTCCTACAAACTCTGGTCTGTGGTGGATTTTTGCAGGCTGTCCTGGGGCAAAGAAAACAGAGTTCTTGACGAGTGTTCTTGACGCGCTGTCGACAGACATGGTGCATGCTGTCACAGATCCAGCATCCGCCGGAAGGTATGGAAGTGAAAACGTTCCTCTTGCAATTACTTATGCACATCAGTGGCCACAGTTTTTCACCTCGAGGCATAAAGGCATTTTACCCTTCTAACAGGCAGAAACGTTCATATTAGTTAATATTATGATGAAATAGCACAGGAGCAAAGAATAAAAAAATAAACTGGAACGTCATTGATAAGTTCAAAACAAAGGCAAAAGGAGCCCCAACCAACACTAACTATTGAGTTCATACAATGTACAGTAATGGATACACTTGTACTGTTTTTATTGTTTTTTATAATAATCTATAATAATCCCAATGTGTTATGGTTGGATTTTTATGATTGTCAAAATTAACAGAAGTAAAAGTTAGACACATGTGAATGAATCTGAATAGCATAGATCTTTTATTTTAGTTAAATTACTGAAATAAATCCACTTTTCAGTGATGTTCAGACTGACTGACATGCAGCTGTCCCTCAGGATGGCCGAGCCCGATCCCAGCCACACTCTGGAGGAGAGAGTCGTCCACTGGTACTTCAGCCAGCTTGACAAAAACGGCAGCGGAGACATCGGAAAGAAGGAGATCAAGCCTTTCAAGCGCTTCCTGCGCAAAAAGTCCAAGCCGAAGAAGTGTGTGAAGAAGTTTGTGGAGTACTGTGACATCAGCAACGACAAGGCGCTGTCGCTGCAGGAGCTCATGGGCTGCCTCGGGGTGACCAAGGAAGACGGTAAGCTGCATAAAAATCCCTTCACTTTACAGATCCCAACTATCTGCTGCTGAAAACCTAAATCAAAACTAATTCAATCTGTTTATTAAAGAATAAATTTGGATCACAACAGAACTGGGTTATTAACATGAAGAGAAATGTTATTTAAACCAAAATAATTGACTGGGTTAAAGCAGCGCGCCTCAGGTGGGAGTCTTTCAACCAATCAGATTCAGACTTTACTCTTTACGTTTACTCCCTATCTTTAAACTCCAACAACAAAGTTTTGATTAAATTTCCGATTTATGAAAACGATCCTGTAGGTAAAACTCTACATCTGAGGTGTTTGTGTTTCAGTAAATAGTTGGAGACCTTTACTGTTCGACAAGTGTTGAAGCAGCCTAAATAACCCTAAATCTTGCTTTAAAAATTAAAACCTTATTCTTTTATCAATAAGTATATACACAAAAACTGCAGCATTTTCTCCCCCAGCTGCCAAATTCAACTAAATCTGTCCAAAAATGGGACATTTGTGGAGAAAAGAGAAAAAAAAAACAGGAAAAAATAAAAAACTGGGACATCTGTGTTGGTCTACATCTGTCATTTTATTACTGCAGCACAACTAAAGCAATAGTCCTTATTAAAGGCTCTGTTGGTTAGCAAAGTGAGGTCTGAGCTTTCCAAAGGACTTTTCTACATTGTTGTTCATTTTTAGGTTGCTGAAGTTAAAAACCCGCTTTTGTCTTACAGGTGCCAAATCGGGGGAAGACCTGCCTTCCAGTAAACTAGTAAGTAAAAATGAATGGGAAAATTAAGTGCATAATCTGAGTTAAAAGACTGAAATCAGTTTATTTACATAGTTTAAAAAATAGCCTGCCTATTAGCTCATTAGCGGAAGTGAACCCACCACTGTGTAATATTATCTGTTTGAGTGACATGAATCCTGAACATGGAGTGAGGTGAACTGTAAAAACATGAACCAGTTTGTTTAACAGGATTTAATTTTCCCTCCACAGAACCCCGTGAGGAAACAGGGCTAACTTCTGACACCTCCCCTCTCAGTCCCAGAATCTACCCTCACCAATCGGCAACAGTGGAAACTATAGTATTTGCACTTTGTACTTTAAGAAAAAAAAAAAGAAAATGTAAATTCACTTTGTAGAAATTAGATATTTAAACAGACTGCTGAATCTGTGAACGGTGTAGTTAACATTTTGTGTCCTTACAAGCAAGAAATACTTAACACATACAATGTATGTGTCTTTGTGTGTCTAAAAATATACTTTTAAAAAAGCAGAGCAGGTTTTTATGTTTGATGCTAGATTTTTGTGCCCCAGTTAGTTTTCAAGGCAGATATTTGTATAGTTTGCTCTGTAGCATCGATAAATTAGACCACATCATCTCGTCTGCTTATCTGTTGCATATGTTTTTGTGTTTTGTAAAGCAGTTTGCAAGAATGTATTAATAATCATGCAGTAAGTCATAAAAATGTCTCATATGTTTGCATATATTCATCTTTATTAGAAATAAAGAACTCTTTTATACATGTGGTGTGGGTCTGTCTCATTGATTGTAAATGAAGTAAAATCAGGCAATTTACTTGTTTTCCTGAAACTTGCTTCATGTTTTACAGTTTATCTTGTCATATAAATCTTGCAATATATTTGCTTTTTTGTGTTTTTTTACACAGCCTTTAATAAAACAGCTTGTCTTCTCAAAGAGCGAAGTATTAGTCACACACAGCAGAGGTTGTATATCTTTCAGTTTAACAAAAGTTTCCCAGTTCCCTGGAGCCAGTATTTTTAAATTGGAAGAACAAGTGATGCTGTTCTTGTTACAGATTTTCCTCATGTACTGAAAACACATAATGCGCAGCCTCATTGGTATATTTCTATTAAATATGGATTTAGGGAATCTAATTAGTTTTAAGGATTTAGTAGTACAATTTCAGACTATTTTGAACATTTTGTATGTAATTAACCACTCTTCAAAAAGGAAATACTGAAAAACACTAGATATGTGATCATCTTAAATCAAAATACGGCTGAAAAATAATCCAGCCGCCTGGCTAAACATTAAGAAGTTTAAAGCATAATTTGAGAAACAAGACTGGATAAGGATTCAAGCTTAAAGGGATATGAAGGCTACTGGGATCTGAAGCTGGAGAATATTGCTGCAAGGCAGCAGTGTGACCAATTGGTCCACTGTGCTGACCAACTGTGAACCATTATCACCAAAACCTCCAGATGGGAAACAGGTGAGAATAAATACTGAATGCAGATCAGCTGTGGACATGAACACAGAAAGCTGGAAAATTTATTCTAAGACTATTAAAATGAAAAAGACGAAACAGATCAGCAAACAATCAATACACAAGAATCAACTACAATGTGAAAAAAAGAGAAAGTTGACAAAACTGAACTAAAGTCGTTTGGATTATGATTAACTAATTGTTTGAAAGGCATTCCAAAAAAATGGCTTTTCTTAGGCCTTTATTTATCTTCTAAAATATGTGAGAATCTTTTAAAGTAAGGTATCATGAACCCTTTGAACTCCAGGATATTTTACAGAAAAATGTGTGGCTCGTGCCAGAAAACTGAAAGTCATGGGGAATTCTAGCAGGATAATGATGCAAAACATGTCGTTAAATTAAAAATGATTCTAGGGAAAGAAAATGAAGCCATTTGTTGCAATATTGATTTTGTAAAAATCAACATTTGTTGGTGCATGATGTTTTTTTTCCTTCTTAATAAATGCCTTCCCTCTGGGTGTTTATAATTATGACTCTGTGAGGTTTGAAAAGATTCTCTGTTGAGCAACAACATTCAGCTCAGACCAGCTTTGACTCACACCACTGTGCATTGTTTTGTTCCTGCCTGATTATGCTGAGGCTGCTAAGTAATCAGCCGTGGCTTTTCGCACTTATAATTCTGTGAAGTGCTGAGCCACTGACCTCAGACTGACCCGCTCACTCTGGCTTAACCTCTAATTTATGATTAACACATCAGTCTCCTTTCTGTGATCTAATCCAGCCCAATGGTCTGAGTTTAATACCCCAGGGAAACACAGAGGAGAGATCATTACTGACAGTGGATTAGTGCTGGATAACCTTTGACCTTTTTAAACGCCCTCTTTCCACAGCATTAGAAGTTGTTGAACTGAATCCAGAAAAACCCACAAAAGCAATGTGCCAAATTGGTTTTTAATGAGAATCAAAATTAATAATTATTTCTCAATGTCTTGCATTGCATTTTGTAAACAGAGAACTAAACATCCTGATCTTAGCTAAAACATTTAGCTAAGTGCGCTAAATGTTTTCAATGTTAGCAAAAGCGCTAAATGGAAAATTAGCCCCACTATTAGTGGATTAGTGAAAGTGTGCCCACTGCTGGCCTTCCACATCACCGTATAGGGGTCCAGCCAATCAGCGCCAAGAAAAATGAAATCTGCTCATGGATTGGCTGTTTTACAAACGCCAGCCAATAACGTGTCAAGTAGCATTGTATCAAAGTATTTTAACTTCCTAAGCCGCATTTTCTTTCAAATATTTCAGATAAGTTCAGATCAAAATAAAAATCTCTGAATAATGAAGCGCTAAGAGGCAGAAGACAGATTCAGACTGAATTCTCTTCAGCCATATCATCTGTTGACGCTGCGCCTGTTACAGGTGCAGCAATTTCAAGGGTCCTGAAGATCCAGCCTTCCTCCAACACAATGCTGAACTCTCATCAAGAGGAATTTTTCTCTCCTCTGGGCAGCGATGTATGTAAACACTTTTAATGATTTGGCTGGATGTCAG
The DNA here is from genome assembly GCA_903066815.1 of Brachyrhaphis roseni. NCBI lineage: Eukaryota > Metazoa > Chordata > Actinopteri > Cyprinodontiformes > Poeciliidae > Brachyrhaphis > Brachyrhaphis roseni. The sequence continues at coordinate 93,459 of CAEFZY010069976.1, forward strand.
GGCCTGCTTTTCCCAACGTGTTCCCTTGATGGCTTGGACTCCGGCCTGAACTGATGGAGTGGCTGAAGAAAAGCCCCCAAACTTTTTGGCACCATCACCAGAACCTTCTCACCATTGGCAGAACCTCCTCATCTCGCTCTCCTTAACTCTGCTTCTTCACTCCTCTTACTCCCATATACACAAACACACTCTGCGAGCACAGAGATACCATTGAGCATGATCCACTGGCACACATTTGTGTGTTTTAATGAGCAAAAGGAGGCACCCAATCGCCCTGCTGGCAGGCTGTGGGCTGTGGACTCATGAAGAAATTACTGTCAGAAGCCATCAGGGCTTTAATAGCCTCTGGCCCAGCAGCGGCTTCCCCCGCTGCCCCAGAGGGGCTCTGGTCTGCGGGTAAATAGCTCGGGGACGGCCTGCACCCTGGGACCTTCTCTGTTCAGCTCTCACTCACACACACCTGAGGCAGCGCAGCAGAGCACAGACACTGCACTCAAGAAAATGAATTAGTGAGAAAGAGAAACTACTGAATGCAGGTGGTGGACTTCATACAAAAGGCCTTTTGATAAATTATGTCTCCCCTAAAAAGTGCACATTTTCAGCTGACTTAAAGCAGGTTGAAAGCAAGAAGGTTGTACTTTATATTCTCCTTTTAACATTAATTTATGTTGGGATGTCACAATGAGGATTTTGTTTGTCGCTGGCTCAATCCCAGCCCAGATTTCTTTACTGCACTCACCTGCACACTTCATGATACCAACATTAGAGAAAGTGTGTCCACTACTGATCTTCTTAATCTCTGTTTGTAGGGGTTCAGCCAATCAGCGCCAAGGAAAATTTATTCCGCCCCCTGATTGGCTGCTTTGCAAATATTAGCCAATAGCAAATGATGGAACAAGATGGAAACATAACATTTAATTTTATGTAAGGTTTTGTGAAAATGTATTATTAAATATATAAAAAATATTTAGCTTTTATTGTGCAACAGGGGTTTACTGAGATTAAAATAAAGACACAGATGGATTCTGTTTACTGATTGGTGATTTCTCATGATAACTGGCTTTTATTTAGGAGTCCAGGAGGGATGAATGCAAATTTACACCACATATTTTTTATATTTTTTCTTTAAAAAAGTCCAAATACCATGGAAATGTTTCCTTCAAATTTACAGTAAAACCCTACAAACAGAAAACACTCTGTTGGTCCTTTATGTTTAATCCCAATAAAAGGTAATGAAGTTTGTAGTTGCAACATGACAAAATGTGGGAAAGTTTAAGGCATATGAAGATTTTTGGAAGGCACTGTAAGGATAATTTTGAAGAAATCAAGAACATGAAGAATTATTTGAAGTAATTATCTACATGACAAAGTATTAACATAAAATCATGATACGTTACAGTAAAACGGGAAATGGGCGCATCAGTTATCAGGACACTGTAAACAATGTTAAGTTGACTGTGTGTCCATTGCTGTTGTCCAGCCTCAGTTCTTCTCATGCTGCGTTGCTGGACATGGATGCATCGCTGCCAAAACAGCAAACCATGCGAGATAAAATGCTGCGCTCCAGATAGGAGTGTCTGCAGCGTTAAGGGAAAAGCGGAGGGGGAGCGTCGTCCTCTGCACCCACTGGTGACATGTGCAACATTTCTCATTTATGTGTTCCAGCTGAATGGGGCGGCTGCCAAGTCCAGGATCTGGGCTGACATCAGAATTCCCCACAGTGATAAAGAGACTTTTGTTTGATAGAGGGAAGAGAGAAAAAAATCACTGGGAAGCAGATAGAGTGATATGGGCAATTAGAGGAATGAAACTCCCACAAGACAACAGGCAGGGTGCTTGTATCTGTGACCTAAACAGCTACAAACACCTACAGTTTGCACAAGAAGTGCAAATTGTTTGACAGGAAGTGAAGTAATAATGTTTCCAACAAAGCCTGCTGATCTGAGGCTGATATTTTCTCTCATCTCTGAATATTCAGGAGGATTACAACACCAAGGTCTGCAGACGGGGAATGAGCATGCAGGGTACCGGCCCTTTAATCTCACACTGCCCGCCCTTTGACATGATATAACTGTAACTTATTTGAGCAGGAGAGGAGCTAGCTGTGTGATGGGGGGTGGCAGTGAAGGTGGGAGGAGGGGAAAGCTGTCGGGTCTAAACCCAGGGGATTAACAGGGTGACTTCTCCTCAGGAATGCTCCTCTGACAGCCAAGGCCCGCCCACCCACAGCTGCCTGCAGCAGACAGGTGCACGGCCACGGCCAGGCGGGCGGTGGATGGGTGTCTGTGGGAGTGGGGGTTCATACTGCCATGAGTCCAGACAGATAACAGCATCAACAACAACTGAGCCCAACAAATTAACCGGGACAGTCAGTGCGACCCTGAAAAACAAAATCCTGGAAAAAAAACCTCAAAAAGTTACATCTACACAGCAGGCCAATGTGATGCACTTTTTCTGCTCACATGTGAACTATATTTGTCTTTTTTCACGGCAGGTTGAACTCCCAATTCCAATCTTTTTGCCTACTAAACAAATCCGATCTGTGCCACGTCTATGTGTGGAACTAAATCGGACATGTAACTGATTGCTCTCAAAGTGTCTGCATTCTGAACGGTCATGTCACACTTTATCCACTTTCTCCATTTCCAGTATCTGAGGTTTGGCATTGGCCAAAACTGATCTGATACAGAAAATCAGGACAAATTGAGTTAAAGCGTTTTCTTTTTTTAAACAGAGACATAAATGTACTGAAGGTTGAAGGTTGTTTGGCCAAGATTCACAAGTACATATAAAAACTACATAACTCTGATTTGTTAGGTGTGTTGACTGCAACAGTTGCAGTAATAAATGTGACTAAAAATAAACACATGAATGAGTTTCTCTAGGTTTTTCTGGGACATCAGTCGTCTAATCCTGGAAATGTTCTTCAGGTGATAGAAGGCCGTCTTTGTAACTGACTTTATGCGGCTCCGACGGTTCAGGTCAGAGTTCATCACTACACCCAGATTTGGGGCTTGGTCATAGTTTCTGGCTGTAAAAACTGAAGTTGTGTGTTGACTCTAGATGATCCAAAAATAACAACTTCTGCTTTGTTTCTATTCAGCTGGAGAAAGTTTTGGCTCATCCATAAAAACTACAAATTATTGACTTGGGAGGGGATTCATTTAAATATTCACCATCATGTCTTTCCCACTTTTCATTTATGCACTAATTTCTGTTGTTCACACAAAGTTCCAAATTAAAAGAACTGAAGTTTGTCTTTGGAATCTAAAATCATGTGAAGGGTTATAATTAATTTTACAAGCAGTCATAACTTGCAGAAATCGACTCAGATCCAGAGGTTTAAACAATTACCAAATAATCCATAGTCTGGGATTAGAAACTCTTACAAATACTTTCTAAGCAGATTGAGAAGCCTCCAAAGTAGAAAACCGAAGTGAGCTGAATAAATTAGAGCTTAGGCTCAGACACAGGCGGCCTGAACAACAGTCATTTCACCAACATGTGAAACACAAAGCGGAACAGCACACCATCCTCCACCTTTATTGAGGATAAAATGCTGCTGCAGACATGCTGAAAAAGAATTGAATTCATATTTTATTGCTGCAGCATAAACCCACAAGGAAATGTTGTGAAAATCCAGCCTTTGAGTGATTTATTTCTAAATTGAGGAATAATTATTTTCTGTAATAAAATTAGTTTATAAAGCCAAAGTCCCTGGAGTTTTCATGTTACTGGGTTTGTATATCAGGATAATGATCCAAATCAACACAGAAATGGTCCTCCAGACATAAAATTGGCCTTTTCCCAACTTCGATGTCACACCTGAAACCTAATAAAACCTGGAGTGAAAGCCAAAGAATTTAAAAAGAAGAGACAGAAGAGGTCCAACTATTGGGACATTAGTAATTTATTCTGCTTTTAGTACATGTTCCCAAATCAGAAGTTGTATTTTTTTTATAATTATGACAATATGTTGCCAGAAGAAAAGCCACAGCCTTTAAATATGTTCCACAATGTGTCATCTTATTCATATCTGAGAAGGCCTGACTTCCTCCCTGTGCTTGTGTGTTAATTATTACCTTAGAAAACTCAAAAGTAAAGGATTAATTTCCCTCCTCCTTGTTTCCATGTAGATTAGATCTATAATGGTACATGCACAGCGGTTATAGTAACATCTCAAGTTGCAACGACGAACAATAAGCACTGCTGCTGCTCCACAACGGCCTCTTGTTCAGAAGCAAAGGAAAAATCCCTCACAAATCTTCCTTTGAAGCCGGAGGGATTGGTGTGTGTGTGATTGTGCTTCTAAGATGTTTGATTGATAGAGGGTCTGTGAAATGTGACTCTTTGTTTTGCTCCGTCTCCGCTGACCTGCCCTGTCATGTCTCCCCCAGTTTGAGAAGCAGGTAGTTTCTCCAAACATCTGGCGGGCCGACGAGGGGCTCAGGTGGTGGGACTGGAGCTTCTGAGAGGTCAGAGATGAAGAACCAGGGTCACGCTGGCATCCAGGTGGATGGTCTGCAGGAATGCCACACACTTTTGCTCCTGGAGCAAAAATAGCTACAGCAAAGAAACGTAGCTGAGATGGAAGCGCTTGTTTTGCTTTCCCACAAGTAAAGCAGAAATGAAATTATGAATCTGAATTAATTTAAATGGAAATTAGTTCAGATTCAAACAAAACATTTCTTTGTTTCGTTTTTGTCTGTTTTTCTGCAATAAAAATAGGAACAAATGTGGATCAAACTTCCAGATCTGTCCAGTCACTGATTCAGAGGAAATATTACAACCTTTAAAAGCAGGATTAGTTTTCATAATATCTAAACCAATTAAACTTACTTACTGCAAAACACTTCAATTACATAATTTTACATTTACTGGCATTCGTGGAAAAAATAAACCAGAAATAAAGGTATGTTTTATTGTTGTAGCACTAAACATTACTTTTTAAAAATCCGGCCTTTTTGGGAACATTTATTGGAAAAATTAAAAAGATCCATATGAGAATTCTACAAATTCATACAAAATACACAATTTTCCACAAACATCAACATCCCATAAAAGAAAATGAACCAATCCTCTTTTGTAAATATTCTATGCTTTTCCTTGTTTTAAAACCTGAGAATAAAAAGAAAATGGTGGTTCTTTAAAGATAACCACAAATTTCCTATAGTAGATATTTATTGTTAAAAAATTAAGTTGTGTTTTCACAGAAGGTTGTGTAACATCCTTGGCTCTGAATGAGTTTTCTTTAGTTGAACTGATGGGGAAAATCGGCTCCTTGGTTAGTAAAGGTCGCAGTCCACTGAACTATGGCAACAAAACACAAAAAGTAGTTTTAAACCTTTTAAACGTCTTTCCCAGAGATACCAGTCGTGGAGAAGAATAAAAGATGTGGATCAAAACGTTCATTAGCATTTCCAGATTAGCCAATCAATGCTCTCACATAAAGGCACCATGAAATCTCTGGCGATTTACAGGACGGATTTTCCCTTGGACACAGAAATGAGAAAGATGGTGTTGACAAAGCAGTTGTGTTGCTGCCACACCAGCAACCAGGCTGTTTTGGGCAGATCAGGCAGACTTCTGTGCAGACCACCAGCAAGGCTTTGTACTTTCCCTGAGTCTTACTGCTGAGACCAAACCCTTTGAACAAGTCCGGCTGGAAGCAGCTACCTGTCCCATAACTCTGCAGCTCTGACTCACTGCACACATTCACAGCGACATACAAACAACTGAGAGGAAGCAGGAGAGTAATTCAACAAATCTCATGATTTATTCCTTTATTAATCCCTCAAGCTTTGACTAACTACATCACCGAAGTTCAGTCATCTTCTCAAAGCCTGCTGCCTTACTAATGACACATTCTTATTTGGATTAAGTCAAGAAAAAGAAGTGGATTTACCTAAATTATAACTTGTCACATGAATTTTTAGTATTTATGAGTGAACCAGTGCCTTAGTAAGGGATTATTTAACCTTAATTTCACCAGGAAAATCCTACTGAGATTAAAAATCTCTTTTCAAAGAGAAATCTGGTCAAGACTGGTAGCAGAAACTGATTTTTTTTTTTCACATTTAGTCATAACACAGTCACAAACTTTGATACATTTCATATTAGAAATGATATCTAGTCCAGATCAAAGTGTTTTCTCTTAGCTCTGCACATCTGGGAGATTTCTGGCAATTCATCTTCACAAAATTACTCACCATAAGATAGACTGGATGAGGAGAGAGTGTGTTGCTCTATTGCATTAAATGACAGTAAAAAGGTTGGTAAGATTTTGTGTTTTTGCAGTGTTGTTGGTAAGTCACTTTATCTCAAACTACAGACGCGTTTTCTTCCGCTGTGTCCCAGCATACAGTTCTCAGGCTGCGCTAATCTTCCCCCCTCATTCTGTCAGACTGAATAAGACGGTTTAATGATTTATTAGATCAACTCAGCAAAGCAGCGACTCTTGAAGGCCTTTTGGTCACATTGTTCAGACACAGTGAGCTGCGAGTCGCTGTAATCCCCGCTGAAATGCCCCTGAAAGAGGCTCTTGTAGCTCTCTCTCCTTCACTGGCTTGAAAATGTTAGAAGTCAGGCTGTGTGAACGTCCAGCGTCAGACAGCTGCTCACGAGACGTTAATCAGCCAAAAGGGGTTAAACCTGCACCGGTTTTAAAGGAAGACCAGTTAGGATGTTAGAGGAAAACACATGTTTTCATTCCTTTCTTTAGGGTTCAACTTAAAAAAAAACAACAAAAAAACATATTTGCAGGCCTCACCATTAAAAAGATATAGCTTCAACTAATTTAAAACATGAAAGTCAGACTACTTCAGCTAGCTACACAAGTTTTCATTGTGACAAAAAAAGTTGTCTTTCAAAATGAGAAATGAAATGATTCATTGGTATGAAACATTCCTGACTTTCTGCTGCTCAGATCACCAGATTTTCACTAAACATAAAATGTATCATTTTTCAGTGAGAATTCATCAATAACTGATATATTCAGAATTAAAATGGATGTCTCAAGTTGATTAGAGTTCTGATCCCTGAATTGTAAAATCAAATCCAGTCCAATAATCTTTCTATCCTGCTGCTCATTGAAAACAACAGTTCACCAAACTGATGCAAAGTATAGAAGCTACATGAACATATAGGGCTGCTGAGCCTGAAGCCACTGCTTCAGAATCAGTGCCAGTCCAGCGCGATTGCTGCAGAAATACACTCACAAGCTGTTTTCATCCAATTGGGATGCAAATTTTGTGCAATACAACACTTCTAAATGTGCATAAAAACATTATTGAAATACAACTATAAACGTTTTTGCAACTAAGTACAAAAAATATGATTAGAAAAAAGCTAGTGTGGTGTAATACTTGGTTCATTGTGTTGTGCATTCATTATGGACTTTGATATTAATTCATTATTTGAAAACGTTTTGCAAAATTCATTCACAAAAGGTTTAAATGTTCTGCTTCTGTATTGGGACTGAAGTGAATCAAGAACAATTAAAAGGATAACACCACTGATATTCTGAAAGTGGCAAAACTACATAAAGTATTTAACGCAAACTGAATGTTGTATTGCAAAATTAAAAGCATGTAGGTTTAAGTGTTTTTTTCTCTTTGTACTCATTTGAATTTCCACATGCTGTTTAATATAAAGTTAAACTGCACATATCTGAATTCTTCCCAAGAGTCTCAGACAGCAGCAGATTTGTCACCAAGTGAAGAAACTTCCTTTCTGAGATGTTAAGGAATGAAAAGACATGTTGTGACAAATTACAGAAGACAGTTGTGGCTCTATGGTGCCTTGATGGCTGAACACAATGATCTCCATTGAGAGTTTCTGTTTTTTCTCTTTAGTTTTCACTTTGCATGAAATTCAGTCACATCGTTTCAGAGAACAACCAGGGGAGTCACTGACACTGTAACCCAAAATCACACAGTGACCTCCTCGCTCCCATCACCTCCTCATTGCTCCCATCACCTCCTCATTGCTCCCATCACCTCCTCATCGCTCCCATCACCTCCTCATCGCTCCCATCACCTCCTCCTCGCTCCCATCACCTCCTCATCGCTCCCATCACCTCCTCATCGCTCCCATCACCTCCTCATCGCTCCCATCACCTCCTCCTCGCTCCCATCACCTCCTCNATTGCTCACCTCCTCCTCGCTCCCATCACCTCCTCCTCGCTCCCATCACCTCCTCCTCGCTCCCATCACCTCCTCATCGCTCCCATCACCTCCTCCTCGCTCCCATCACCTCCTCATTGCTCACCTGCTCATTGCTCACCTCCTCCTCGCTCCCATCACCTCCTCCTCGCTCCCATCACCTCCTCCTCGCTCCCATCACCTCCTCATTGCTCCCATCACCTCCTCAAACAATGATTCCAAAAGAAATTACTGAGAGCCCCGAATTGGTCTAAAATTCTTGAAATGTAGGTAAACTGCTCACTGAAACAGCATCTGTGTGTATTTTGAACCATAATTCTTAAAGGTGTTAAAAACGAGAAGCTGTAAGCAGGACCTTGATGAGGTTCATGATAAGAGAGACAGATGGATGTGCAAGGAGTAAAAACAAACAGAGTGGAAGACCACAGGTGTGCAGCAGCTCACCTGGACTGCAATCATCTTCCTTCCAGACGGTTTCTGATTGGCTCGTCTGACTGCAATTCTGGTTGTGACCTAACGAAAGGGCAGCGCCTCTCATGGCTGCAGCCTCAGGCAGGTGCCTGAGGCTGCAGTATAATAATAAAAGTATTATTTTTCTTCTTCTGAGAAAGAGACATTGTCTTCTGTCATGTGTCCACTCTTTCTGTTCTTTATACCACTTTAACCATTACCAGACTCTGATTTTTGTGCTTGAACCCTTCATAATGATTTCTCTCCCACTCTGGCTCTGACTGTGCCTTTTTTTCCCACAGTCACACTGCGTCCCCCACTCCTCCCCTCTCCAAGGGTAAGCTGTGGTTGGGCCTTGACATCCTAGGTAATTTACTGAGTCAACAAGAACTGAAGAGGGCCCGTGTGCCTCAGAGAAAGAGCCTCTATGTGCAACAGACCCAAGACCCACATGAGACATGGTATAACGAAGAAGAAGGCTGCCAAGGCTGGGAGTCACTCAAGAAATAGGAATATGGTGTACGTTCTCCTGAAGGTGAGGGAATGGTCCTCTACAGTTATCTGTAGTTCTCCTCCACAGAGACAGAGAGTCGGGGACTGCATACAAAAAGCTCTCAGAAACTCTGATTAGCTTAAAAAAGTGTGAATTAATAAAATTGAGATATTATGTCGGTGTGCTGTATGAGTCTGGGACACCTTCGTAGTTTTTGAGAGCTATCCAGTCATTATATAACTAAAGCAAGAATTGTGTCCACAGTTGTCCAGAGTTGTGATGTCTGAAGGCAAAGTCATGGAGAAAAGAGCGTCAGTTTAGGTCTGGACAATAGATCAATAACAATATAGACACGTGATCAATATCAATAGATAATACAACTGATAGAATTGACACTAATTTCACTGAACTCCGATCCAGAACTGTAGCATTTCGGCTTTCTAAGCAAGGTGTAAGGAATCAACTACCTGGTTGCCTAGCAACAACGTGTTGAGTTACTTGCGCAGTAGTAGGTTCATGTTTTGTCACCATGCCTCATAACTGCTTAAGAATAAAACACAACGACATGAAGTGAGGAAACTAATAAATAATATCAACCAAAATGAAATGTTTACGTTGTGATACGTTTTCAACCATATCGTCCAGCCATAGAAAAGTTATTATTTAGTTCTTGTGGTCTTGGTGGTCTTCATTCTTGGTGGTCCTGCTCAGTTGGAAAAAGGGGGATTGCTTCCTTCATGTTGATGGTCAGTCTTTGCCTCTAAGGGTAAAGACTGACCACATATATTGGTTACATTCACACTGTAAGCCATAATGTGCAATTCTGATTTTTGTGAAATTAGTGAAAAAGAAATGAAACTCTGTCACTGAACGTTTCCTTGGTGTCTTGGTCCAGATGATGGCCCTGCTCCAGTCTGTCATGGAGAGGACAAAGCTGAGAGGAAAAGCAGAGCTCTTGGTCCATCTTCCTCAGTAGGATGGCTCAATCAGGAGCCACCGCTCCTCCATCCTGAAAGGAGGATTTGAGGTGGTTCAGTCGTCTGATCAGGAGATCTAGGAGGTTTTCTGAGCATCCCCCGCTGGGAGGAGACCAGGACAGGCCTAGGCCTCTCTGGAAGGACTATACATCCCTCCTGGCTGCATGCAGCTGCACCACTAGCATGAAAACATAAACATACACATCAGCTTGTTCAGCTGCACGGCTGCACTCTCACTGCATGCTGCCCCTTGTAAAGAGGCCTCGGTAATCACCGTGTTTGCTTTTCTATTAGACTGCACTTCATGTGTGAGGACTACCTGGGTCGGTTCACTCCCAGAGGAAAGGTTTTCACTTGCCTCCACAACGAAAAAGCATGCACCGCAGCAGCTTTAGGAGTTTTCACTTGGAAACACAGCAGAGACGATTTTCGGTTTGTTTTTTACTCGACTGCAAACTGCAGACCATATCTGAGTTGACTCAGTAACTCTACTTCTCTTTATGATCCAACCTTTTAGATGTAATTGAACAGGAAAATCACATCCCTTCTTCACAGCTATGGAGTACAGTAGAAAGCTCCCAGGTGTGAAATTTTTAAACACATGCTCCATCACTAGAGCACATGCGTTCACCAGATCAGAATAGGCAAGGAAGTGTCAGAAAGGAAGGATCTGATTTCCTCTGTTTCAGATAACGTCATCCATGAATGACTTGCTTTTGTTTTGTGGAGTAAGTTTCTGTGTTGTCACTGAAAAACAAGAAGCCTTTCTGTGGGTGATGTGCCTGGTGTATGCAGAGTACTATCAATGCAAAAGATAAGAGACGGATGAAAGAGTAAAGGTTTAACAGGCTGTGATGGATCAGGAAGTTTGATGGGAATATAATCTTTACAAAAATCTTCAAGGCCTTAAACCTTTCCATATTTTGTCACACTACAACCACAAACTTTCATCTGTTTCCCCAGGATTCAGTGAGACAAACTGATACAAATCTGTTGTGGTGGAAGGCAAATTAAATATTTAACCTTTGTACGGGTAAAAGTCTACAAAATATGTGAGTTTTAAATCGATTAGGTATTTTTGCAGTGTTTGTGTGCATCATTGTGCTTAAGGGACAGCATCAACGTTGAAGAAAATGTCATGTGAGTTCAGTGAAGCCCTGCAGTATTTGGTGCAGGTCAGTGCTGGGAAGGCTGCTCTCAGGTCTGGGTCACTCACAAGCCACAGTCATCAATCACAAACAGCGGGGACCGCGTGGCGACAGGCTGGCAAAGGGAGCTGATGGCTTGACACAACTTGGCGCTCTCAACCCCCTCGAATTCCAAGACCTCGCCGACCGAAGAGATTACTTGCATAATCTGATATTTCGTGGCACAAGAAAGCATTTATGCCTCATTTCACAAAGTTTTCATTGGCTATTTAGATGTGACTTGCTTCTGTGTGCCTCCCCATGCTGCTTCCAGTTCTGATATTTATCTTTGCATGTCATTAATATTTTTTCATTAGATTTTGAATTTAACTCTTTGCTCAACCCACTAAGAGTCCATTCATTTTCCTGGCAACACAAATCTCTATTCCCCTGAGCAATGCCCAAATTTCACAGCACTGACGGCAGAGCTGGACACTATATGGGTGCTACAACTAATAAATTAATCAAACTTTGTTTGTGTTACACCTTTCACTCGACAAAGTGTTTGGCAAGATTAAACAAGATCCCACAAATTACCATGAACAGAAAATAACTTGATAGACAAACTAGAAGAAAAACAACTGAAACTACAGCAGGAAGGCTAAAGTGCATCCACTCTGTTGAAAGGATGCTTATCCTGTCAACAGAGAAACATTGAAAAATACACAACAGGCAGCAATTTTTTACCCAAGATCAGATAAAATAGGATCATACTCAATAGGTTATGAAAGCAAGAATTAATGTGTCTGCTTATCAACATGTTTCTATTGTTATTTTTGATCTACGTATATATATTGTTAATGAGCTGCAGGCGTTATGGTTGGAAAGCCTCCTTTCCATCACCCTCATTTTTAGCTGTTTCCACAGAAAACTGGGCTGCTAATGCCTTATTACTTCCACTGGGAGTAAATATGCTGGTAAAATAAAATAAAATAAAATAAACTTAACTCTACCAGGGTCATGAATAACATTTGGTTTATTATTCAGATTAATTATATGGCATTCATCTCACATTATGTCTGTTTTTAGAGGGGTGTATAAACATTTGAGAGACCAATTGTTTGTCTTGCTGAGTAATGAGATGAACATCCAGAGAAAAAGCCCTGGCACCCGGTGATTCCATCAGCGCTTATCGCCGACACGGCTCTATCAGTGACTCATCCGAACCCGGACCGGGACGATAATCTCTTCCCTCTTTGTCACTGTTTCCTTGTGCAGATCCGGAGGTAAGGACATGTTGCACCCACAGCAAGGAGTTTACATAGCTCAGATACCCGGGATGATACACCGCACATCGTCCGTCACAACGCCGGACTGATAGCAACTAATCAGTAGATGGAGGTTTTAACTTGCACGGGCATCTGTCATGACGTGGACCTCACAGGATTTCCGCTTGTTGACGAAAATCTGAAACAGATTCTATCACAACAAAACAGTTCTTTTATCCATTGCTTCGTTGTGAGGGCTGCCACCATGAAGACTGATTTTGAAGGTTCTCCTTTAGTTCACTCCAGCTTGTTTTTATTCAGGTTGAAAATGTTTCCAGTGAAAGAATTGCTTGGCTTCTTATCGGAGTGGTTATTTGTCATTAAACAATATCAAAATGCACACAAACATATAACATTAATAGAATGAGCACTCAGGAAGTCCACATTTACTTTCAAAAGAATCTGAACTGCAAAGCAAAACACAAAATATATCAGCACAGAACCTGAGGATGAACTGAAATACCCAGAGAACAGAACACAAGACACAAGAAACTAAAGCTAAAGGAACCTTTCGAACAATAATGAGGGTAAAGAAAGGAACTGCACAAGGAACATAAACACAGATGAAAACCAAACTCTAAAAACCAGATTGTCCTCGCATCCTTCAAAAGTCTTACATTTATTTATCTAAAATTAAGGCTCTAAATGTATAAGTACAGTTTTAGATTTCACAAGATTTTTTGTCACACAAAAGTTTGAGTCATTTGCATATATATCAATTCATTCTGTGACTCGATGCAGTTGCAGCTACCGCTAACTAGCTGCTAATATACTCTAGCTAGCAAGCCAGCAAGATCATTTTTGGATCTGCCATGCAGAAGTGCAAATTTCTTGCTGGTTGTATGTTAGACATTCGTCTTTGTGATTGAATCATTTCTGTTGGTAACCCAACAATCCTACGTTCAGCAGTGTGAGAAGCACAAAGATGCTTCCACCGACTGTAAAGTTGGAGATTTAGTGGATTTTAAACACCAGTCTTACTTATTTAAGAATTTTATTGCAACAAAGTTGTTACCAAGAAGAGAAATAAAGCTAAGGAAGAGAAAAAGAAAAGGAGTCACAGAAGCAGCAATGACGACTAACGGAGAAACAGATTAAAAGGAACTGTAATAAATGTCTTCAGCTAAAATAAGAGTTTTAAAATGGTCTTAAAACGTCTTAAATTTGAGTTGGTGAAAAACAAACAGATGCTCTCTGTCCGTCCTCACTAAACTTGATGTGAGAAACTATTTCAGTCTCCAGATGTGCGAAGCTGATGGAGACATCCACCAAAAGACTCTGAGCTGCAACTGGAGCAACGATTGATTTCATTTTTCTGAATACATTTGAGTCATATTTCAGATTTTCTCCTTGGTTCTTGTAGTTTGGAGAACATTCAAAAACAGGTAATAGTTTCTAATTTTGTCGCGTTAGTGTGTGTGAAGATCATGGAGGGGTTTCCATGAAGCTGGAAGATGTGACAGCGTTCCTGTGGTTGGCTCACGGTACAGACCTGCTCAGTGTCTGCGTCCTGCGTCAGACCTGGCCTGCAGGAGAGGCTGACATTATGGAGGTTTGAGCCTGAATCTCTTCCCTGCAGTTAAGGCTTTTTCTGCACATGAAAATGTCAGGGATGAGGTTTCCTATTTCACCCCAAATTTTCCTTTTTTAACCACATATTTCAGCTCCTGGCTCAAGTGTCCAGAAGCATGTCCGCTCCATCAGCCACTCCATCAAAATCCAGCTGACACTGAAATCTGAATTTGGGTTGAGGCACTGATTTCTAGCCCTGAAATGCGATACGAGTCGGATTTACATAAACGCTTTGTAGCTGTGGGCCACAAACTCTGAAAGGACATATTTAGCATCTCTTTCTTAGCATCAGAACAGAAAGCAGATAAAACCATTGGACATTTCTTAAACGGCTCCATGTGCTCCACAGCTTGACCTTTGACCTCCTCTTCAGAAAGTGTCAAGTCCTGGTCAAAGGAGGATATCCCTATTAGGAGCAGTTTGGTGCTCTCATTCTTTAAATATGTGAGGAGTAATGGGAAGGAATTTGCAAACATTTGCTGAACATTATTTTTCTGATCCCTTCGGTTTTCATGGCTGGAGGTGGGAGAACACTGAGGAACAAATCCACACAAACTGTTTCCAAGCTCTGATTGCTGCAATCTGCATGCTTTAAAAGGATTAGAAACAGGATTTGAAGTAATATTCACATCCAAAGAGATTTTTCTTTTTTTTTGTCACGTCACAACCCTTAAAGAATTTTATTGGATTTTTATGTAAGTAGTAGGAAAATGATACATGGGTATCCAAATAAATAAAAAAGTGTGGTGTTCATTTTTTATGACCAGATTTATGAAGAACAGTTTTTCTGTTTGCAAACTCTGGAGACCTCTGAAGCTTCTCATGAGTTCAGTGGAGATAAACTGAGGGCATTAAAAATGTATCTTTTGAAACATTTTAATGCCCTCATTAAAAATTAGGGCATATATATATATATATATATATATATATATATATATA
>CAEFZY010069986.1:0-24685 GCA_903066815.1 Brachyrhaphis roseni
TCCATTTTCTGTTCACCCTTGTCCCTAATGGGGTCGGGAGGTGCTGGTGTCTATCTCCAGCTGCGTTCCGGGCGAGACGCAGGGTCACCCTGGACAAGTCGCCAGTCTGTCGCAGGGCAACACAGAGACAAACAGGACAAACAACCATGTACACACACTCTCACACCCAGGGACAATTTAGAAAGACCAATTAACCTGACAGTCATGTTTTTGGACTGTGGGAGGAAGCCGGAGTACCCGGAGAGAACCCACGCATGCACAGGGAGAACATGCAAACTCCGTGCAGAAACCTAACACAGAAAACTTGAACCAAAATTAAACCAAAATTAAATTTGCCTTGAAAACAGAAAGCAAACATGCCAATGTTTTTATAGGAATGTACAATATTATCAGTCGATATTAGGGGCATCGGTCATTGCGTCAAAATAATCCACCGATGGAAAAACCGTTGTTTTCATATGACAAACTAGTGACAATGACGGCTGCAGCACAGCACAATGTCATAAGAAACTTAAGTATTTGAGCACAACTGGTGTATTTTCACTTGCTGCTTGTGAACAGGTTGAGTTTAGTTTTGTGAAGGTTCACAAATTTGCACTGTTTTTGTGTTGTCATTGTCTTAGAGAGAGCAAATGTCATAAATAAATTTGACACTAAACATAATGCAAGTTGAAAGTGTTACATCATTTTCAGCCTCCTTTTTTACCTTTTTAGCATTTGCCTTTGGTAGCAGGCTAAACTGACAAAGATAATGCAGTATTTTAATTCCACAGTAATTAAGAGAATTATAGGCAAAAAATATTGGTACTGGTATCGGCTATCGACCGAATGAGTTTTAGTGTATCAGCATATCGGCTATCACCCAAAATCCAATATCATCTATCCTTAAATGTTTAGCCTCACAGTTTAACAAGTTCTTCTACAATAAGTTATGAGCAGCAAGAGCATGACCGGATTTTAGCTGTATATGTGCACCATTTAAATAAAACTCTGAGGATCTGAACATCCTCCTGGAGTTCACTAAATCAAGAAATGAAATGTTACATGTGGAATATGGCTATTGAAAACCTATGACTCCACCAAAGGAGTTACAAACTTCATCGACCGAGATGGGAGAGACTCCGCATACGACACCTGCTGACTGGATTCTTCACCGGTCAACAGTGCCGATGAGAAATCCACTTGTGAAGAAACTTCATATCAAGGTTTGAGTAGAATTTGTCAAAAGGTATGTGGGAAACGCCAAGGTCAGGCAGAAGGAAGCTATGTGGTGTAAAGAGACCAAACCGGAGCTTTTTGACCGTTACAGATGACGTTACGTTGAGCGGACAACAAACACTGCACATCATTGCAAACACACGTAGATCTTTATAAAGCTGTCGTTCTTCAGCTGAGGTAAAAGTGGATGGTAATTTCTTTTGGTTTTATCTGAACACGAATAACGAAAAACAAATCGGAGTGTGGCTTCATCTGCTTCAATTAGCCAACTTCGACGAGAGCCAATGCATGTATCTGCACTCATTACATCCAATGCAATTTATATATCTGTCCCTTATGGCAATTTGGTTAATTTCTCTTCACCTCTCATTAGCTCAGCATGCCTGCGACGGGACGCCTGACTGTGGGAGAGAGGCTTCGAAGTGAAGGAAGCACGGGCAGAGTGCACACTATTCTTCCTGAGCTTTTCGTGCGAGGAAGCACTGAAATCACAGAGCCTCGTGTCGGCGAAACTTCACCGGACGTCTGGACAAGATGAGCACCAAAGAAAGTCACAGAGGAGAGGAAAACAGCCGTTTTGTAACGTTCAACGATCTTACTGACAAACAGGAGTGTGAAGAAAGACGCACTGAAGATGAATGGAAAGCGGGACAATGAAGACTCAGACACAGAGTGATGTTTGTCCGTGGGTCAAGCAGACTTGAACTGAACACGACCTGGCCTCTCCGGGGGGAGAGAGAAGCAAAAAAAAGAAGAAAGAGAGAGAGAGAGAGAACAGAGAGACATTTTCAACGCTTGGTTAAACCTGAAGTTCTCCATGTTAGTTTCTCCACCAACCCCTTCGACCCCCACCCCCATCCCTCACTGTTTTGGCTGGGAGGGCCCCAGCTGTTCAGTCTGTATAAATAGCGTGAGGCTTCGGCTCGGACCCCCGGGGAGAGCGGGGCTCATCGGAGAGAAGGCATGGGAACAAATCGGGCTGGAAAAGCACACGGCACACACGTTTTTTATTTTTATTTTATTTATTTATTTATTTTTTTTACAAACATATGGGACCGTGTGCTGGGGAGGAAAAAGTGGGGAACACGTGAGCAAAGTTGGCCTCACGTGGCAAAAGTCACGGTCGCGCTGAAAATGTGACAAAAGTTAAAGGAGGAAGAGAAAAAAAAGTGGAGAAAAAAAAAGAAAACGTGCCCTAAGCAGACAAAGCACTGTCCAAGGTGCTGCTGCTACTGCTTCGTGATCAGAAGCTAATCCGCTCTTCATTATATGCAGAGATATTAAAGCCAGTGAGCGAAAATCTGTTCACAGTGAAGAAGAAAATCTCGAAAATTACAAAGCTGGTGAGATAGGGGAAACAATTTTTCAAGCTTTTATTGAAAAAAGAAAACAACAGACATGGTTTTGAAACCGATTACGTTATTGTCATTATATCATCTGGTGTAGTTGACTGTAACTGAAAATCTGAACACTAGTTTTTCAGAGACGAGGAAGGTGATGCAGCATCGGAAAATCTGCTCCATCGTGTTTCAACGGAATCAACTTTTATATAAAAATTGAAACAAGCCTATTTATGTCTAAACTTACATGTTTTATAGTTTAGTAGACTCGGATCGGTGACCAGCAGTTCAGGAATGACACTATTTTTCTTCCTGCAACAGTATTTGATTTTGTAAGTGGCCTTTGCTTGTACAGCACTTTATCAAGTCCAGAGGACTTCGAAGCATTCAATCAGCGGCAGGTAAAACGATTGAGACGAACATAGTGGGAGTTTAAGGCGGCAAACCGCTGCTTACCGGACGAACTTCTAACTCCTGAGCCATAAAAACACCTCTGTACAGAAACATCTGTCCTGTAATCTGGAGGGGTTTGCTTATTTTAGTAACATTTTCCTCCTAAGGACTGTTCACTTCTTGTTTTTTTTCTCCAACTGCACTTCACCTGAATCCATCATGCTTGAACAGAATCAACAGAATCTTCCATTATTCAGCCAAAGCCAAGAGGAGCTTAATTCTACACGAGCTGCAAAGGAAATGCAGAGAAAAATCAGCTGGTGAACGAAATCAGATGGTTTTAAGTTCGACTCACCCGAACCTGACATCTGAAGTTTGGAAACAAGAAAGAAAACTCTGTTGAATTTCTAACCGATCTAGAAAGTAGATAAACGTATTTAGTTACTAGCAGATCTTGAAGTAACCCAACTAATGTGATAAATAACATGCAGGACATGCAGACAGGTGGGACAAACTGTTCAAAGGAGAGAAAACGACCGCCCTCGTCCGAAGGAGCTCAGAGCTGCCATTCAACGACCGCATGGCCAGAGAGCAGGTTCAGTTCAAGTGCAACAAATCACCTAAAATTACCTCTGAAAAGGCTTTTGTAAAGAGTTCAACTGGAAACCAATGAAAACGATGATTCCAAAAAAAAAAAAGAAAAAAGGAAGTTTCTTGTGTCCGCACGTCGTCCATAATTTCTCCGACTTCTGAGGACGAGAGAGGAATTAAGGGAGAGAAGTCGCCTCTGTTTAACTTGCTTGTCTTATTTCTTTGCTGGGTCTGAACGGCGAGGGACGGCCCATTAAAACCCACATAAAAGTGGAAAAGAAAGAAACATCGGAAAACAGAATTTTCAGCCTGAGTGGGCCCTCTTAATGAAACCTGGAGGTCCCAAACACAATAAAGGCCCCCATTTCCCTCTTGCGACGCATGTGTGTGTGTGTGTGTGTGTGAGCATACATTGGAAGTCAGTGGGTGGTGAAAGCTACCTTTTCAACATGGCCCAGCAGAGGACGTGTTTGGCACTTGTGGCGCTTGTGTCTCAATTGTACGCTCGCCACAGTTGCGGCGGTTCGACTGACTCTGTGTGCGGTTGAACGAAATCTCTTTTTGCTTTTGTTTTTCCACCTTCTTCAGTGAGCTGGCCAGTCGGGAGGCGGAGTGAAATAAGAGACCAAATCATATCTGACTTCATCCTCCTCCACCTGCCCTCTAAGCTCCGTCTCTCTCTATCTCTAGCTCTCGGTTCACATCTGCTTGTCGGCGCTTTCTGCCTCAGAGGCAGTCAATATGGCTGCTGAGCACTGCTGTTAGCTAAACGGACTGACTGGCAACTCAATATGTTTCTTACATAACTGCGGAAAAGAAAAAAAAGAGAGAGAGAGAGAGATGGCGAGAGAGATGAAATGTCTGTTTTTCACCTGTAGGTCGGCGCGGAGCGCGTGGTGCAGAGCACGCCGAGGAGGAAAGCATCTGTCAGCACATGCAGCGTGACTGCTAACAAAGTCGGGCTTCAGGAGAACAATTTCTGACTCAACAAGCCACTGAATAATTATTCTCTGACACCGGGGTGATATTTAAAACTTGTAACTAAAAAAAACAAAGAAAAAAAAAAACAAAGTTTGTTTTGTAGAGTCTGAGTTTGCATTAGATTCTAATGTGTGTCCTGCATGTGGGTGTGCGTGTTTGTGTGTGTATGGGTCCTGACCCCATGGAGGTGTTGGCTGTAGGATCCACTATTTCTTTCTGTTTAGTTTCCAGTTCACAGCTTACAGCACACATTAGTCCCACAACCCCTGGGAAATGGAGCACACACTCACACACAAAACATCAAAAAGAATTCAAGCAGATCAACAACATGACCTTCCAGTTCCAGTGGTAAATGTTCATCAAAATGTAAAGTTTATTGATCTGTAAGAATGTGATAATGCAGTGTTTTGTGAAGGTTTATCTCCTAAAATCACAAAAAAATACATTGATGTTTGTAGTTATGATGTGACAAAACACGCAAATATTGAACAATATTGGACAGGTACTTGATGTAAAATTGGACATTTCTGTACTGCACAAACATCTAATGTCTCGAAAACTGTTTTTTTTTGTTGTTGTTGTTGCTATTGTTTTGCGAAATAACAGAGACTAATTCTCAAGGAAAGCTGAGAGATGACTCAATGGTACATGAGGAGCTTGTGATCCTAAAAGCTCTCTGACGTGAGTTCAGCCAGGCAGCGTGTTGACAGCTTCCAGTCAGCTTAAAGGAAAAGAAAAACCCCACTTGCACAGAGGCGAATGAAAAAGTCACACTTGAGGAAATGCACCATTGCACATCTGGGTGTGAGGGCGGAAACGCAGTGCATCAGTAAAAGCAGAAGTCAAACCGCAATTCAGAACAAAGGACTTCCTACACTTTTATTGGTACGAAACGCGCAGGAACAATCGCCGTTACAAGGCAACAAAAGAGGATTAAATGTGAGCTTCAACCCAACTAAAATGCCCCTCTCCTCCTCAACCCCACCGTTTCCTCTTCTGCTTTGATCATCGTCCAGACTTGGGTGACCTCCTCCGCCCGTTTGGCCTTGGAGGTTGATGGAGCTGCAGCAGTGGTCCACACCGCCTGACATGTGAATGCAACAAATCAGCAACGCCGCAGTCCCAACTCCTCCTTCTCTTCCTCCTACCCTCACATCCCGCGACATACATCTCGAAGCGCGGACACTTTAAAGGCTGCGAGTGCAAAAAGAAGTCACTAAGGAGTGAAAACAAAGAGACAGTTCTCCGTTCATCCGGTGAAAAGCCTAATGCCAGGGCACCATCTGCTCATCCGCTCGGTGGATGTCGCCACTTCCAGGGCAGTCAAAGACAAACGGGGAGATTGAGGGACATGGGGTTCTTTTTGAGAGCAGTGAGCGGTGGCAGGAGATTTAAGTTTGGACAGAAAGAGAGAGAGAGAGAGAGAGAGCCCTGGCAGAAGGCTACAGGCCGAGCCAAATGGTAGCAGGAAGCTACCGCCTAGTGTGTGCTGAGATTTACGGTGACCGCTCCATACACCAACCATCTGGGCTAGTATAGATAAATCTAACTTGACGAAAAGAGCAGGAACTTTTTTAGAAAAAGGCAATGTTCCCCTCTTCAAACGGCAGTTTGGGTGAGTAGTTTACATCTTAAAGGTTAGACAAATAAATCACAATTACAAATTGTCCTTGTGGATGTCAGACAATGCGAGAGGAGGATACGGCCGACAAAAGAACTTAAGGAGAGGGTGGAGTTAGAGTGGGCGCACTCAGAGGAAGAGGAAACAAAGAGGCGATTGGCAATGGGAGCAACACACACACACACTTTCTTTCTTTGATTGGTTGCTGATGACTTGAAGTCGCAGCTGACACCAGTGAGCAAACATCACTGTGCAATCCTTTCTGGGGAACAGCGGCCTCGGCCATCGGCAGGGAGAAATTAGAGAAAGCTTTGTGTTTGACCCTCCAAGTCAGACAATCCAAGAAATAAAGAAAGAAAAGATCAGGTTGCCTTCTCTCTAAAGCTGCGGTTAAAACTCAAAGCTGAGAGTTTGTCGTCAGTTGATATCTAAGAGTGCTTGAAAAGTAGCAAGTGGGTGTCAAGCAGACTGACAAAGCCTGACTTTCAACACACTTGCTTAGAGTAAATTTGAATGGAATCTGCGAGCCACAAAAGTCCATGTTTTCCAGGGTTTAGCAGCCATGTTTGTGGTGCAACAGTTTTCGGAAAAACTGTCGGAGCCAGCGTTTGAAGGAAATTACATGCTTTTGTGTCTCGCTCCTCTCTTGTTTTTTCATGGGACGTCTTTGGGAAGGCATCTTTTGGTTTTTGAGTTGAGAAATCTGCGCTTTAATTTGTGCAGAGAAGTCAAGTGTTGTTTAGAGAAGGGACTATGATCGAGTGTGGATGGCATCCGATTGTGGTTTTACCTTTTGAACCAGGTGACAGTAGACCAGAATGGACTGTGCAGAATTTCTGGTTAATTTGGCATCACAAAAATATACAAAAACATACAAATATACACACATTTAATGTATATACTCTTATTTGCTCAGGATCTGATAGTAATCTGCTACACTGCAAAAATCCAAAATCTTACAAAGTATTTTTTGACAAGTTTCTTGTGAAAATATCTTAGAAAACCTTAAATAGGACAAATATAGCAACATTTTAAAGTAAATAAACCCTTAATATTGATGATTAAGTACTAATTCCATTGGCATATTATTTCACTTATTACATGGGAAAAATGTCTTGTTATAAGTGGAAAAAACTGCCAATGGAACTTGAACTTTTTCATCAATCATCAGTAATTATTGATTTGAAACAAGATCTTATTTCTTGCTGATAAGTTACTTGTTCGGACATTTTGCCATATTTAGTTTTTGGAGATATTTACACTAGACGCTTGACAAAAACAATACTTGGAAAGATTTTACCACTACCGCAATGTGGCAACAACTTGCACGTTTTACCACAATTTCTGTTGAAACACAAAGACAAATTTGTTTTTAAATACTGTCGACCATATAGGCTACAACAATACATCTCCTCTACCATAAGACTTTGGTACAGATGCACTAAGACATTTGCTGATAACTGACAACCAACCAACAAATGACTGAACCCATCTCACTTTTGCCACGTTGCTCTGACAGTAACCTTCTTCTGTGTTGCCGAGTGAAGAAGACTCACATTTCTCTATTTTCTGTCTCAATGCGACACTTAAAACTGAACTGCATTGAACCACAGCGGTGTGAGAAGATGCTTAAAAGAACGTTATATTTTCTATGATTTATTGACATCATGCGCCAAAGAGCGAGAAGAAGCAAGACATTCAACAGACAGCAGAAAGGCTTTGGTCTTCTGGAGCTTCCGACCTCCCCTGGTCATAAAACAAACAGGACTTGGAAATGTTGGCAGTTTTTTAGATCTCTAACACTTAAAGTAAGGAGTCTACGTTTTCAAGGAATACGCATATGCCACTCATGCTCATCATGCTAACTGCTAATAAAAGACGCTGCTCTCCATGAACAGTTTGCTTTTACAAAATATATCAAAACTTTAACAGCAACTGCTCTCTCCCTCCTGCTGCCCAAAATAAGGAATGAATAAATGCTGGCGGCAGAAAGGTTTAAAAAGTTATTTTGCATATCTTATTTATGTCTTCTTTTGTTATATTTCTTAAAGAGAAATCAACTTGGCTTGTTATCGGATGGTCCAAGTCAAGGCTTTCTGATTGGTGGATCATTTTCGCAAAGTTAACAAACTTTACAGCTGACGAAACAAGGAAAATCGAAAGCAAAATCTTCCAGAACTCCTTAAATCAGTGTTAATTAGCTAAATTATGATTATTCCACACTCCATTTGTCGTGGAATATGAAGCGTCCACGTGAGCATTTCCTAAAATTGTCAATCGTAGCAAATAACTGCCTCATCTCACTACTCCTAAAAGTGATCCCTGAGGACCGCCAGCACTTTTAATTCAAACCCACGTATAAAAACCTCTTCATATCTCCATTATGTATGAATGCCAGCGCTTCTCCAGCTGTGGCTCACAAGTCAAAGCACTGACTGGCTTTTGTGAGACTAAAATGGAAACATGACAGAACAACACACAAACACACATACAAAAAAGTTCATCATCATCATCATCATCCCCCAACAGAGAGCAGGATGGGAGAGAGCGGGCAAGACCGATAGGTTGGAGCGGTTGGTGTGCAGCTCGACGCGGACGAACATCTTAAAAGGACGCAACAGAGTCGGTTGGAAAAGTGTCACCGAGGGAGAAAAGGCAACGGTTCAAACAAGAGAGAACATCAGAGAGGAGAGCTGGAAGTCTGGGTTTGTGTTTATCGCCGTCTTAAGACGGACTGGAGGACTTGGACCGAAGGGAGAGGTGGAGGGAGAAGTGACCTGACTGTCAATGACGCCACATTACTGACGCTCTGCTTCAGAGCAGGCCCAATACCGACACATTTACCTCTTGGCCCAATGTCTTATCAGCCTCTCGACTTCTCTCTCTCTCAAAAAAAGAGAAATATTAGATATGAAGGGAACAAGAACAACAACCAAGGAAAACTTTTCTTCTTTGAATTGAAACAAGCTTTTTTTGACTTTTAAACACCTCAGGATGAGCAGGAACAAGAAATTACTAATCAGTCCTCTGGTGGAGAAAAAAAGAAAAGAAAAGCAGCAGAATGACTTCAGAAAGTCTCTAGAGGTTTAATAAGTGTATGAAAAGTTTTGAATATGTGTCGAAAGTACCCAAATATCACAACTAAACAGAAAGGTCTGAAAACAGGGAAGCGGAGAGCAGCTCAACTGGTGGTCCAGAGCCGCATCTCGGCAGCGTGACGGGGCCGAGATGCACAAAAGGCATCCCTGTGCCTTTTGTGCTTCCAAAGTTCTGAGTGTCGCCGCGCGAGAGGAGAACTCACCAGGATCCCAGAGAGCGGCTTCTCTTCCATCCTTCGGGACCTCGTCGGCAAAGATCCTCTGCCTCTCTGCTGCTTTCTCACTCACTGCCTGGAATGGACTCGTCCGCCTTCTGGCTACCAGAGCTCTCGGCGTCTTCTGAGGGGCCCCCGGGTTGTTGCCTTCACCCCGTCGCGTCTGGCTCTCTCTCTCTCTCTCTCCGTCTCGGTTTACCCCCACTGCTTCTGTGCCGCTCGCAAGTGTTGCTTGGAGTGGCGTTGCCGCTTTGTGTCAATTCTGCCTTAATCCAGAAACTTTTCTAAGCTGTGAAAAGAACACGTGACAGGCAGAGAGGGGTAGGAGGAGAGAGAAGAGGGGTGGGAGACGTGGGGTTGGGGGGGTGGAGGGGAAAAGGAGACACTTTTTAGTAACGTTGCCTCCCCTTTTGTGAATATTCAGATCCATCTTTATCCGGGATCTGTAAAACAAACCTAACGTGGCACCAATGTTTGTTTTGTTTTTTGTGTGTGTGTAAATCCGAATGTCTTAAAACGTCTAAAAGAATTTTGACTAAAAAAAATATATAAATCAATGACAGCGGATGCAAAAAATTTCGAAAGCATGTAGTGAGATATTTGCATACTGTAGCAAAGCAGCTGGCACGACAAAGTGGCCTTTTGTGTTCAGAGATTAACTGTTAGGGAAACGTTCAGACGACTGTAAGACGGCCAAAGTGGGAAAACGGCTCCGAGCCCGGATTTGAGGGCAGGTGGCGGAAAATATTTATGTTCCAACAAAACATTTTTTACAGTCCCAGCCTGTCCGAAATTTCTTTTCATGAGGTTTTAGTGAAAAAAAAAAAAAAAAAACTCATGAAAAAAATTAAGCGAAAGGATAACTATTTGGTTAAACTAAAGCAGAAAAAAGACATTGTCACGTTTGTTTGTTATTTTTAGATTGGAAAAGATCTTCTCTAAGTTTTTTATTTATTTATTTATTTTTTTTGCAACTAAAGATTAAATATAGTAATTGAAATTCTTTTGGTTTTTGTTTTGTCAAGCAGAACACCAGACATCAAAAAGTTTTATAAACTTATTTTCCTCCCTTCAGTTTTTGCTTCTGTTGAACAAAACTGAAGTTAGCATTAGGATTTCATCTTCAGTAAATGAAATGCGGACTGCCTTTAAGCAAGAGTAAGCTCTTAAGTTCTCAAAACTAGACGGGATTATTTAAAACTAAATACAAATCCTTCCAAACACAATCTAAAAGTCTGAAACCTTTATTCAGTTTCGGAAAACAAATTAAAAAAAAGTTTAAATCCAATAAAAAAAGAAAAAACGGCACAGAAGGCTTTAAAATCACATTTTCTTTAGTTACATATAATTACATCAGAACAACCAGAGCTGAGCTTCAAAAACAGTGAAATGGCCCTTTACTCAAGCTCCAAATACAACGCCAACTTCAGTGTCCCATCTGCCAATTCATTTCAGTTGGAGCAGGGAAATAAAAGCTTGTGAAAAAGGCATTTCATGTTAATGAAACTGTTTCCTTAAAACATGATCAGATCTATAAAAGTTTTTTGAATCTGCATTATTAATTTGACATAATCTCCAGGCCATCAAGGCTCTCTTGCCTCAACAGGTTTTCTGAACAATTGTGCCTCATTTCTGAAAAAATAATAATAATAAAAAAATTATAATACAAAAAAAACACCTCCTCATGCATTAATGCAGATGAAAATAGCAATATATATGTAATCTAGTTAGTGAAAAACTTGATACATTTTTAAAAAAAAATAGCAAAATCATAAAAAGAAATATTATATGGTAAAAAAAAATCAAGTGCAGAGCTAATTTATTGTGTTCTTTTCTTTTCATAATCTTCATAAGCAGCCTTGAATTGCTTGCTTTTTTTAAGGTTTTTTTGAAGTGTTATCATGTGCGGTATAACTTACTGATTATCACACATTCATAGTCTTAAGTTAGAGTCAAGTATAGACAAGCCAAACAAAACATTTAGTCTGAAAATTGTCAGAAGAGTGAAAATGCAGCCAAAGTCCAAAGTGAAACTTGGAGAGAAAAAAAAAGAAGACATCACAGTCACTCTGCCTCAAAACAAAACCCAACCAGTACTCATCCAATTCCAAGATAAATTACATAGATCTGAAGAAATGTCATAGATAACATAACACTGATAATCATTTGTTTGTGACAACATTTTAGCAGCAACTGGAATTACTGTTGCTTTCTAATTTTAAATAAAAGCAGTGAGTCTGTGCAAACTCTTTCAGTTTTAAATGTGTTTGTACCGTGAAGATGTGGTAAATATTAACTATTAGACGTTTGAGTTTTGTAAGAATCTCGTACGTTCCGGTAACGGTGATCTCTACAAAATGTCTCGACCACAATCCGTCACTTCAGCTCTGATTGGGACTTCCTGGCTGAAGTCTTGATCGTTTTTAGTCTCAGTAGACTTTCAAAAGGACGGACACAGATTGCACCAAGCTAATACGCCAAGAAAAAAAATAAATAAATTTACTCTTTGATCAGCCAAACTACAAATAATCCAAATTCAATGCTAAAACTTTTTTTTATCCCAAACGTTAGGATTACGATTCGGAATAAATTAGACAGGAACAAGAACAAGGCACATCAATAGAGGTCCCAACACCAAAATATACAGGATCCAACATGTCCAATACCACCAAAAGGGAAAAGTATCAAACAACGCTTCATATTAAGAGAAGAAAGTTTCATGTCAGCTGAACAGGCTGTTGTATTGAGGCTGTAAATCATGCACAGTGGCTGGTTAGCATGTCCTGCTTAATGTGACTCTAGAAAGGGGTCATTAAAAAAAAAAAAAAAGCATTTCAGCACGAGCAAAGAAAAGGGGTCAAAAATAGTCACCGTTCAGGGTCACACACATAAAAAAAACCCTCCATCACATGCAAACACTACGCCTGCTTCACATACAGGAGCCCATTGGATTAGACGCCCAGGGACACGCATCACACACAGCACACTGCACATCGATAAAAGATGGCCGAAAGAAACAAAACTAAGTTGTAAACTTGAGCCCTACCGTCCACAAAGAGATGCTGGAAGAGAAAGGCAACATAAGCAGAGGGCAGCCGGCTCAGGCTCTCGGGAATGATTAGGGGCCAGGACTGAACGCTGTGATTAAAGTACACAGCTCTGGCTTCGTCCCACTGAGGAACTCCACTAATGTATGTACGTGAAGAACCGGGGAAAGCCGATTGGGCAATCCTGGAAGGAGTGGCAGCAGGAAGTAACATCAAGACGCCTCAGTGAACCCGTGAGGGAAGTTGCAGAAGACAGACAATGAAGATTATGTCATGTTAACACCGACATAAATAAAACACAAGGTTACATTTTAATAAAAATTAATGATTTACAAGAACTAAGATTAAGTAAAAATAACAACTTACGGTGTCAATTTAAATTGAGTTTTATGCTTAGACTTCAGTGATTATTTCTAATTGAATTGGTTTTACTTGAAAAGAAGAAAAAACTTAAATAGTTGTAAATTTGGATCCACTGAAAATAATCCAAACAATTTGTTACTTCGTCTTATGTTAACTTAAGTCACTTGCCTGTCTGAACTGTGTCGGGTGTAATGTTTGTTGCAGAGGATATTATGGTGGACGGATCTTTGGTTTCGTCTCTTAGTTTCATCGAAAAGAAAAGTCAATGGTTCAGGTCACTTTTGAACTATTATATGAAAATGGGGGCCATTTGTTGATGGTGTCTTCTTGTTTTGACCGGACCTGTGCTTTAATGTGTAAACCAAGGCTCATAAGGACATGAACAAGCAAGTCAAGCGTTGGAAAGTTAACTGCACAAAATTCTGACTTTGACCCTATGGTGGGATGAACTAGAGATGAACATCAAGGTAGCCCTTTTCTTGTCCAACATTAATGTCTGACCTCAAAAACATGCTTAGAATGCTAGAAAACTCCCGCAAACACCCCAAAACATTACAGAAAAGCTTTCCAAAAGAGTTCAGTATAAGTATAAGAGTGGGCTGACATAATAAACCACATGGATTAAGAGATGTCACTCCACTTCATATGTATGAAGGCAGACAAGCGAATATACGCTGTACTTTTGGTATAGATATACTCTAAAACATTCCTGGAAGGATTAACATTTCGCTTTTGAAACACATTCATTTTTGTCTGAGTTTAAACCTTGCAATATGTGATGCCCACTGGTGTGTGCCCACAATAGGAAAAAAGGAGCATGCATTTCTTTAAATGTTTATGGGGTTATGATAAGTAGCTATTTTATTTGTTGTTAACAGATTGGTGTAGTAACGGCATTCCACCAGTAGGTGGCGCATGGAGACTCTGAGCTGCCTGTTGCTCTGCCGTAACACAGACTGCGTCTCCCGTGTGCTCATTTCTATGCTGTTTTTCAGGTGAGAATAACATTCAAGTTTATTTTAACTTGGATGTTTATTGTTTGGTACTGTTCGAGAAATGTTTAGGGAAATGCGTCAATGTGTTAAAGATATTGGAAGAGTTGTGTTGTATTTCGGAGCCAGCAGCGGCTAGCGGAAGTGGCCAACATGGCGTGATGCTTGCTGGTTAGCACACTGTAGCGGCGGATAATAGCGGGTTACGTAGGTGCAACCAATGAAATACTAACAGTAACCGCTTGTAAAGGAAGTTGGGATATATATATTCCATGGTATGAGAGTAATATACTGTTATCAGGCTCCATAGTTTATTTGTGTTATAAACACGGTGGTGGAAGGTTAAACTGTGATTTAATGCATTCACTTAATTAAAATAGTTTGAATTCTAAGATAGTTATGCCAGTTTACAATAATTGTAAGATACATGCCCATGAAATATGTCACTGTGTGTGACTAAATATGCACATAAAGTGCAGTGAATTGAATGTACATGTTACCTGAGGGAATTGTGACAAAATATGATGTTATGGGATTATTTCTGGTTTAAGGAAAGCTAATGCTGATGTTTATGTCTATGATGGAATATGTCGACATAGATTATATATACAGTAAATTACTGAACTATAAATTGGGCTCATTTAACTGTATTGACAGTTAAATGTCAATACAGTTAAATGTATTTATAAATGTATTTATTGTTTGTTCAATAAATGAGAGAAATTGGAGTAACACAGACTGCGTCTCCTGTGTGCTCATTTACATGCTGTTTTTCAGCTTCATCTGGTGCTGACGGGTCCAGAACCCTGGTACCCGTTACAAGCATGCTTAGAATGCTCAAAAACTCCCGTAAACACCCCCCCAAAACATTACAGAAAGGCTTTCCAAAAGAGTTCAGTATAAGAGTGGGTTGACATAATAAACCACATGGACTAAGAGATGTCACTCCACTTCATATGTATGAAGGCAGACAAGCGAATACTTTTAATATACGCTGTACTTTTGGTATACACATATCTAAAACATTCCTGGAAGGATTAACATTTTGTTTTTGAAACACATTCATTTTTGTCTGAGTTTAAACCATGCAATGTGCTGACTTAAGCAGAATTTTCCTAAAAAAATAAGTGTCTGTACAAGATTAAAAAAAAAAGTTACAGCTCACTCTAAGACCTTCTTTACACATACATCATCATTTCCCTTGAAACTTTATGGAAAACAAATCTTGTATAAACGGTGACAAAACCAGAAATCAACACGGTAGCAAAGGCAGGGAAAGCCGTATTTTTCATTCTTTTGCTGGAAATAGTTACGTACTTTCTTAAACTCCTGAACAAGATGACAAAAAAACTGAAGTGCATCAATGCAATTGTAGAAAAGATAAAGCTGAACAAGTGTGACTTTATGTAAATCAGGAGAAGTATACAGCAGAATGATAGACAGCGTTGTTGCTATTTTCTAATTTCTGCTGCTCGATAATCAAGGCCAACAATAACTAAAAGACATGCGAGCTACGCTAAATATAGCACTTGTCTCACAGATCCAACGTTGCTCTCAATGTACTGACAGTCATACATTCTGTTCTTGCAATCTGCATATGAACTGTGTCAGTCAGTGTGAGAGCCTCTGGTTCCTGGCCCTGGCACAATGTACAACAAAGCAGCCTCCAGAAAACAAAGCAGCCACCTTTTATTGCTAGCCATGTTTACAATGTGTCATATTGTTGGCCTCACAAAGCAGCTGTGTCTACTATCAATGAGGTCAATATGAGGCAGCAAGATTGGGACTCCACAAATTCTGTTTGGTTGCGATAGACAGCCTTACTCGTATACGTATGTGACGCCAAGTACAACTAACGCAGCACTCAAAGCAGCCCTAACTAAGCTCGAGCCTTTGTTCAGGACCATGTGAAACAGAGGCGGCAAAGCTGGAATCACTTTGGGAAAGCTGAAAAAAAACAAAAAACAACCACGGACTAATTCCGTCAACAGCGCAACGGAAATGGGAATGGGAAAATGACGGGATTGCACCGTAAAGATAAAAATGACGTTACAGTAAAATGTTAATGATTTTCGTACCTCCGAGAATCCACCAGAAAAATGTAGAAGCTGTTTGTGTATATCAGAAGGACTGCCAATGTGGAGGCTTATCTTCAGCCGTCCATTGCAAAAAGTAAATTAATTTTAAAATTGTAAAATTACAATAAGGACAGCCTTTTCGAAAACTAAATGAGGTCAGTAAGCATTCCGGCTGACGGCACAAAACGATACACAGCACTGGGTTCAAAAGAACAAGGTTTAACTGAATTTTAACAATATTTCTAGAGAAATCTAAAGCCCTCTGTTTTGTTTTTGGGACTTGGTAGAAATTGAAAAGTTGAGAGAGTGGCAGAACATTTTTTTGTATGTATATACATGTATGTATATATATATATATCCGTAATAATGGCTTTGATTTTTGGAGTGGCATGTTTAAACACCATACAGATTGAATACAAAATTGAAATGCATTGTAGCTTAGCAATGTCAAAATGCTCCAAGGAAAATGCTAACTTCAGCTACATTGGCTTAAGGGGATTAGCCAGACAGAGTATTGTGTTTTTAGACAGAGTACCTGCCAAGTTTTTGCAAATCCTTTCTGTTCAGTCACTCTCTCAACATTTAAATTTCTACCAAAGTACTTGCACAATCATCATTTTACAGTTGAGCTAGATTCTTCAGTGCTTATGCCACCAAATGATGTTGGTCAGCCTAATTCCTTTCATATATCCAAACAATCTCCACATGCGGACAAAACAACTGGATAGAGCGAATGAGAGAGACGTCGTTTAGACGACAGGAGGTGTGGCGTTTCAAATCACAAGCAATCATGTAGCACAATCTACCTGATCTATAGAGCTCTTACATAAACACAAGCATATGTTGACCAAAAATAAACCTTCGCCCTAAAACAGTAACCAGAACAGAACAACAGAACTGTCACGATCAAATTAATTCAAAGACATAGTGCCACTCAAAACATCTTTCTCTCTGTGCTTAGTGCCAGCATCATCCAATCTTGTTTATCAAAGCTTTACTTTTTTTATATAAAAAATTCTCTGACAGTAGATATGGAGAAGTTTAGGTGAGTGTCTCATTTTCTTATGCAGTCTCTCGGTTTATGGCGATCGACACCCACCTGTCTGTCTTGAACAGGATGTTCTCTTGCCTTTTCCATTATGAAGAGTGGCTACGGGGGAAGGGTCTCTGTGACATATGATATTTACAACCAAGGAAGGTGTAAGATTTCAATAAGTTGTGGATTTCTACTATGAGGAACTTAAAGTACGAAATAGTGGCAAATTGTTCAGTAACGATCAACATGTAGGACTTGTTTTAGGTCAGGACTTGTGTGCCAGTGGTAATTTTGTAAAGACATTTCCATAATATACTTTTTCCCAAAACATACAGAAAAATTGGATTGTTAAATTTTTCAGTATACAACCATGCTGCAACAAAGTATTGATTCATTTGAAGAAACCTCTAATACAGGGGTATAAATGAGGATAATGCTAATCAATGCTCTAAATATTTTCTCCTCTTTTCACCAGTATTTTATCTAAAATTAGTTCAATTTAGTTCCAATATTCTATTTTATTCTCTAACATTTTAAAGCTCTTTTTAACATATGTTTGACCCAGCAAAGAATTGGTATTCGATATTAGGAAGTACTGTACAACGTTTAAGCTCAAACACGAGACACAGTAACAACCAACAGAAATGCAACAGGAGATATGAGGAAATGAGAAATTTGCCTTGATGAGATGCATAACTTGTTGCACGAGTTCCAAAGCTTGCAACTTTTGCTTTCACTCTGAGCATTTACCAGAAAACAAGAGGAACTAAAAATATCTTGCATTGAGAAGTGAGTCACCGGAGGAAGAATGATCAGACAAATTTGGGTTGGAAACCAATTCCTGTGGCAATCAGAGAGTACGTTACAAGTCATAGTTTCAGTGGTCAGAGAAGGAATCTGTGAATGACTGACAGCCAAATACAAGTACAACTCAAAACAATTACCAAATGTAATTGTTTGAGCCATTAAAAAATATATATGTCATGGTACGACCACTAACTTTTGCTAAAATGACACCAATAGAAATCAACCTTGCCACCTTTGAAATGAATTGTTCAGTTGAAGAAATCATGGTAACGTTAAACGTTAAAGAAGTTCCAGGAATAATGGTTAATACTGGCTGGATGTATTCTATGTGTCTGGACAAAAGAGTAGACAAGGAAATGTTTGTAAAGGAAACACTAAATCTGGCTAAAACGTACCAAAATCTGGCTGAACGTGGATGTGGTAGGATCTAATGAAACCAAACATAGAAAAGGAATTTGATCCCAAATCATCAAGGACTAAGGAAACTTCACACTGAACCTAAAGGACTTTGGACAGTTGAATACCAAGTCTCTTTTCTCCTTAGCGCAGGTAAGGAACTTATGAAGTTGCCTCTAGTTCATGATATAACGCATACAATACCACACCTCAGTTGACGTCTACACTTCGTGAATCTCCCTGAACTCTTAAACAAGCTTTCCAATACTGTGGTTATTTCTGTTGCTTGGCCATCTTTTTTCTATCACACTCTTTACTTCCACTTGACGTTCCATTAATTTGATTCAATACTGCACTCTGTGAACAGCCATCAGTTACTTGATTGTGTAGGTCAGGGTTTTCAGACCTAGAGGGCAAGTGCTTGACATAAAAAAATCATTGTTATCTTTGCCTTATCGATCTAATTTTCAGATTAACTCAATTTTGGGTTTTGATTAACTGTGAGCCATAATGATACTCTTTTTATTTTTCTACAAAAAAAAAAGCTTGAACTATATCCCCTATGTGTAATAAATCTGTGCAATATATGAGGATCTGTTTACTAGCTGAAGTACCTTTCAGTAATATAATTTATCTAGATGCAAGAAAAATATTTGTCAACAACAAAATAAAAAATGCAAAGCCTAAACGCTGCAGAAAATGATGAGCTGGTGAAGTAAAAGTGAAAGACAACAAGAAACTGAATCCAGATGCAAAAGCACATTTAGAAAAAGAAACAAGAAGCAACGCAACCAAAATTTAAAACGGGAACAAAGAAATTCCAAACACAAGATTAAAAAGTCTGAATTAAGGAAAACCCACAGACTATAAACACACATGACAACATGACACAGAACTAGAAGCATTATCCACTGAAACTACCAATTAGAAATAGTTTCTATCTGTTTGTAAAGTAAATGGAGATGTTTATTACATCTTTATAGACAAGATGACAGACATAGATGTTTGTGATTGCAAATATAGACAGTCTCATTTCTTCAAATGTCACATATTGCTAAAAAAAAAAAAAAAACTATTTCCCACATTTGTCTCAACTTAAAGTCCCACTCTACTTTCCATAAGATCAACACATATGTCAAATACAAGCAGGGATTTCAGGACTTTATATGAATGGCTGGATGGCTGGATTAATAAAAAGAAGTGGGGGAAAATCATTTTTATTAATCATATTAATGAGTTTAACTCTAACCCTAACCCCAATCCATACACATAATATACGCCACATTTCTTTAAAACAAAACTACAAAATAACTTAAAGCTCTTACTGTGAATTATTTCACATCACATTTTCATTTGTGGCTCAGACCAGGTATGCCTTGTGGCTGTAAAAAATTATTTCTGCATCTTGTCTGACAAAACAGCAGCTTTGCTAAGACTATAAAACATCCTTGAACCATTGCAGTCCAGAGCGCAAACCAAACGGCAAAGCTAAGCTGTACGTTCTTCCCCTCTAGTGGTGGCTGGAGATAAAACGCGGCCCAATCTTTTTCTGTGACTTCACTCACATCTCTTTCTCTGTTTATTATAAACTAAGATCTTTCGTACATAACCTAGCATTATTGTCACTTTAAATGAAGACCACTTAAATCTGAGGACCTGAAGACTAAAGCAACATCCTCCTGGGCAAAGACCGTCACAACACGGCCATGCGTCGACGCCTCTGACACAAATTGTCCTTTTTAATTATCTTCCGCTTTGCTGTCCACACGACTCCCTTCCTCCTCCCTGCTAACTCTCTAAATGCCGCAGCATTTGGGAATGCCAGACGTCCAGACAATGTCTGGACAAACGCTTGGCAAAAAACAACACTGAAGTGTCTGAGAGCCATGCTGTGAAAACTGTCCTGATCCAGGTCATGGGAAAACGTACGCTGGGTGACATCCAGCAGTCCTGACCACTTTCAGAGGAATTAAGAATTAATTCCGCTTGTTAAATTGACAACCGTCAGAAGCAGCGAGAATCCCTGCTGGCTTGATGTATTGACGGAAACAAATTTGGACTTTAGTGGGGAACAGGAAATTTTTGTGCCAATAAATTTCCACCCCTGCAACTTTTGCGGCACCTGACTACATTAAAAAACGGTTCATATCTGGTACTGGGTCAGGCTGATGATGGGTTCTGATGTGGGTGTGGTGTTTAACCACCACAACTTCCCAGAATATTGTCGCTGGCCATACCTGTGACTTTATGACTACAGTATGCCTCCATCTAAATACACAAAGCTCCAGTAATCTCAAACAGACTTATTCTTGAAGGTTAAGGATCTTCTAATAATAAAAAGTGACAGTGTCACTTATACCAGAACTGAATGTTTAAGCAAAGTGTTTGACAGGACAGGAAGTGTGGAAAGAAAAAAATCTTCCATCAAGCTCCTCCCTTCATCACTAACCCCCCTCCTCAGAGCTCCCTCACTTTCTGCATAGTGAACACAGTGATCATGAATGGGGTCTCACTATAACAGAGCCACGTGTTTCCTCCTTAAACATGAACCCTGAAAATAATGACAACACGGATGTCATCCGAGCACGATGCTGATCTGATTTGAACACACTACGGTTACTGGTGCAGACCTACCCACAAAGCTACAAATACACCAGAGATGAAGCCCAACCTATCCCCCCTTTATCTCTTTCTGATCAGAGATGTGTTAGTGTGTGCGGAGGAGCGGCGCGCCCTTCACTTCTGCTCAAACACGCGGCACCGGCGTTTTTTTCCCCGCCGGTAAAATAAAAAAAAAAAACGGAAGATGGAAGTTGCATCACCTTGGTCTTCGGTTCCTACCCGGTCAACGTCAAACCTCCTTAGAGAAGAAAAGAAGAAGAAAGAAAAAAACACCTCCTCCTATAGAACCCTCCCATTTCTTTATCTAATCGAAACCAGCCGGGTCAGCAACATGTGAGGCTCCCAAACCGGGGTTTGATGCGTCTGCGTCACTTTACCTGAAAGTTGCCTGGTATCGATCTGCAGTAACCCGGATATCAGTTTCTCCTCCCCTCATAAATGCTAACAAAACTCCTCCATGTGTTTTTGCAACACGGAATGTCAAAGAAAATTAAATAGGTAAAAATAAACAGTGGGGGTAATTGCGCCGGCGTTTCTGCAGCCGCGCCTGATGACGGTCGGCGAGACCCCGACCGTCATCAGGCAGCATAGAGAGTGGAGTCGCACGTGCTCAAAATGCATGTGTTGCTCGTTCTTTTGTCACGAGAGCATGCCGCGACGGTTCCTCTCCAGTCACCCCGGTGATTTTTTTTTTTTGTTTGTTTGTTTTGTTTTTGCTTCCCCCCCCCCCTCAATCCTTACTACAAAAAATAAATAAATTAAAAAAAATAAAATATGAAATAACATCCGCTTTAACCACGATGGAAATTCAGATCTCAGCTCAGCGCGGTGCTTCCAGACAGGTGTGGTAGCTCAGTGCGGTGGGGAGATGTGGAAGCTTCGGGGCTTCCAGATGAGGAAGGAAATGAAAAATAATAATTACAACGAAAGAAAGGAAGAAAAGTGGAGAAAAGAATAGTGGCTGTGTGAGTAATGATGACAATAATAATGATAAAAACTGTACTGGAATGGACGGAGACAGTTCGGAGGTTCTGGCATGCAGACGGGGACTTTACCTTTTTGTCAGGACCGATCAGGTTGGAGGGATGAGGGGGAGCTCAGAGGAAGAGGAGGAGGAGGAGGAGGAGGAGGAGGAGACATGCGTCGGCATAACAACTGTTGGAGAGGCTGCGGGTGAGAGGGGGCAGGAGGGCGTTTTTTCCACATCAAAGCCATGAAAAATAATAACAAAGGAGTCCTAAATATGGAACTACATTTTTTTGTGCTTAAATTCTACTAAAACTCTATGAGAATAAATACGAGGGAATATATATATATATATATATATATATATATATATAGCCTATATATAATTAGGAATGTGTTTCGATGCCTATCGCTTGAAATGTTCCCTCATATATTTTTGTCATGCAAGGATGAAAATGACTTGATTTAAAGAAGAACTTAAAAATGTAATTCTTAACTGGTATCAGTGAGAAACGCAGTGGTTTGATTTTACGATTTCAACTCTTTACGTCATTACCGAAGCTTTATAGAAGTTGAAAAATAGTTTGCGCTGGTTTGCCAATTGATTCAACTTCATTTTGATCTAAATTTTGTATGCATGATGGCGTGAACATTTTCCACTGGCTTTAAAACCATTCAGTAGCCAATTTTTAGTCTCTCACAATGAAGAGAGACTAACTATAAAAGGTCATTTTATAGTCGCTAAGGAATCTGGATGAATGGGAAAGACAACTATATACTATAAACTTCTACTTTAATAATTCTGTATTTTCCACTTTTCCTTCTCTAATGTCCCCTCCCACATAATTAATTAAGAAAACACAAATATATGGTAAACTGCTCTAATATTCTCTAAGTAAACATGCTCTAATCTACAGAAGATCATATAAAGTTCTCAATTAACTACTATTCTATTCTCTTTGTAAAGAAAATATCATAAAGCATAACTTATTTTAAATGCATTATGTGAATAATTGCACGTTTAATCTGCACGTCTTAAAACTCTTAACTGTGACATTTGCAAAGCTTGAGGAAACAATGACAGGTAACATTTTTAAAAAGAATGTCTGCTGATATAAGGCAATCACTAAAGAGTGATTAATAATACCAAGATCACAATCCTTCAGCAAATGATATTTATATTTTTCTTAAAACTTGCACAGGAAAATTATTTAAAATTGAATAAATTTTAAATCAGTTTTACAATAAAAATATTTAACAAATCATTTATTTACTGGACAACTTGTTAAACCAGTGGAAAAACACTCATTTCAGGCTCTTGGTGCCGGCGACCCCCAAAACTCCCCCTTACCACCGGCGTACCCCAACTCTCCTGGTGCCAGCGACCCTCAAAGATCCCGTTCAGAAATAAAAAAAAAATCCAAGCCGGCAACCAGTAGCGTAGCGTTCCTGATTCATACATGTTGAGAAAAACACGCCCGACTCTTTGGAACATATTTGGTCTCAAGCTCTCTTCTGGGGTCTCTTCACTTGGTGGGACATCCTCAGATTTTACTGCCACCCTGGAATTAATGCTTTGAAGTTTTTCCTTCAATGCAAAGACTTCTTCAAGGAGCTTTTTGTTCTCCGCTTCAACTCTTTCCAGTTCTTCAGATTTCTCGGTCATTGAGGTCTCTGTGTTTTCCCTTATTGTCTTATGTGTCCGTTCAAGGAGCACATTTGAGCTGAGCATGGCACCATAATCGCTTTTCAATTGCTGAATTGTAGATCTCGCTTCCTCCAAGTCGAAATTGACAGATCTAACCAGTTTTTTATAATGTTTACTTGTTTTTTAAGAATCTTATTTTCTTCTTGCCAGCTCCTTGCATTGTTGTTTTGGCTACTAGTGAGGCGCTTGACTTTTATGCTCAAGTTTTCCACTATCTTCTGAAGCTGCTCATTTTCTGTCTTCAGCTTCCCGCGGCTCCTCTGTAAAACTTCTATTTTTGCCAACAATTAATCCTCTTCCGCCATTACACTTGCTTCTGATTTTGCAAAAAGTAATTCTTTTCAGCCATTGCACTTGCTGTCTTGCGTGGGGGTGGGGGTTTAACTTTATTCGCAGACACACTGTATAACGACAGAGTGAAACATTTGTTATGCCTCAAGAAAAACCAATACAGATAAATACAGATATAAAGTATTCAAGATAAAGCTAAGGGGCTTCGGTTCCCAACTGTACATTCAAAGCAGCACAAATTTCAATTGTTTTAATAGCTATTTTTTGTCAGAGTCTTTGATATAAAACTTAACTTCATTGTAAAATGCAGCAAGGCATGGCTTTCTATGAATATAATATTTAGCTATTGACAATAAAGGATTTATGAGAAACTCAGAATTGTTAAGCATGCTTTTAGTGAGGCCAAGTAAGACATCTTTCCATAACAGCATAAATTGTGCTTCTATGTTGTTGTGGATAAAGTCACAGATTTTGCAAAAAAGCATCAACAAAGGGACAGTGCCAAAACAAGTGGACAACAGTTTAAGGATATGAATCACAAAACGGACAATTTACATCAAATTCTTTCTTGAATATAGAGTTCTCATAAAAGGATTTGTGCAAACATCTGTGATAGCTTTTCATTTGAAACGGGTTGGATATTCTGATGAAGGAAGTGATATTTTTGCGTTTTTGTCGTGTAAATTGTTCCAATGCTATGCTAACTTCTAAGCTTCCACTTCAGCCTCATCACATAAAGAAATGTGTGATAAGAAATAATATTTAACATTAACACAGTCTGCTATAGTTTTCAGTTTGTAAACATCACAGTATAAGTTTTAGACACGAAGCACCGACAGATACCGACTTGGCTATCTATCCGTGCTACAGTAGGAAAATCTGACGAGGTAGCACAGATGGTCAGAACAACGGCTCATGTTAG
>CAEFZY010069988.1:0-14331 GCA_903066815.1 Brachyrhaphis roseni
CCCCCCGCTGGCCGTCGCCCCCCGCTGGCCGTCGCCCCCCGCTGGCCGTGGCCCCCCGCTGGCAGTCGCCCCCCGCTGGCCGTGGCCCGGCGTTGGCGGCTCCTCCTCACCTCTCAGATCAAACACCTGATTTGTTTCCGATGGTTGAAAACTGTTCACAGGAATGAAGTCTAAAAGTCGTAGCTGTAGAGTCAGAACCCTGGAGCGGGTCCGGTTGGATCCAGTGGCTTTCTGGTGAAGGTCCTGCTGACCTCTGAACTGTCCGGTCCGTTCTGTCCCTCAGGTGTGGACCCGGAACTGTTCGAGCTCACCACCGCCAAGCTGGACCCCAGCGGCGCCGGCAGCCGCGTGGCCGACGCCTTCGCTCGCCTCATGTCCACCATGGAGAAGACCAGCACGTCCACCAGGTGAGTGTGCGGCCCGGTCCCGGCCCGGTTCCGGTCGGAATCGACCTGAGGTCCGTGTGTGTCTGCGCCCCGACAGGAAGCCCAGGA
Source organism: Brachyrhaphis roseni (assembly GCA_903066815.1). Taxonomy (NCBI): domain Eukaryota; kingdom Metazoa; phylum Chordata; class Actinopteri; order Cyprinodontiformes; family Poeciliidae; genus Brachyrhaphis; species Brachyrhaphis roseni. The sequence continues at coordinate 495 of CAEFZY010069988.1, forward strand.
GGGAGGAGAACCTGAGCGACGAGGCGTCCAAGGTGATCGCGGCGCTGCCGGACCTGTCCTTCATGCAGGCCAAGGTTCTGATGTTCCCCGCCACGCTGACGCCGCTCTGCTCGCAGGCCACGCCCGACTGAAGCCCCGCCCACACGCATCACTTCCTTATCTACATCTTTGTTTTTTTCATCTTTCTCTCGGTGGAGGTGTACATAATCAGGGATTTAATGTTTTATTTGAATGATTCTGCTTTTATTCTGGCGGGACTATGAAGGAAACACTGGCTGAAGCTCTGAAGCTGAACATAGAGATCTATAAAGTATGAATACATTTATATCAACATATAGAGTCTTTATAAGAATATTTATGGACTGAAACCACACTGCCTGCAGAATCCAGCTGAATGTTCGTCCTCGTTCGTTTCCGAGGCCTTAGTTCGTCCCGCCGCTTCCTGTCCTCCCCGTCCGTCTCGTCCGGGACGCGTGGCTCGAACCGGAAGGTTCTGGAGCAGTGAAGGAGTTAAGGGACCAACCCGTCTGTCGTTTTGTTTTTGCTCTAACTGCTGTGGCCGTCTCCCTGGAGGGTTTTGCACATTGTGAAGATGAGTTGGATGTAATCGTAGTTCACTGTGGCTTCAGACTGTAAACCCAGGAAGTTCCTATGGAAAATCGCTGAATCACTGGAAGAGCCTGCGAGGAGTCGCTGTGCATGCCGGGACTTCCCAGGCTGGAAATGTGTAAATTTTAGTGTACACAAGATATTAAAATAATTTAAGAGGAAACTGTGTCTCTGGTTCTGTGGGTCCAGATTGGGATGAAGATGCTGGTTTCAGAACAAACCTCCGGTTTGAATCAGCGCTGGGAGGCAAAAATGTTTAATATCTCGGTCTGTAATTGTATTTGAATCTAAATCAAAACAAAAATCAGCAAATTTTCAAATCCAAAACTGCTGTTGCTAAATTGCTGAATAGACCTATGAGTTTAATAAACAATATTTTTAATTTGTTCAACATCAGATTGGAGTAAAGTTTGATCATTCATGGAGCTTGTTTAGAAAGCTGGACCCTAACATTAGCTGCTACATCTTTAGCATTCAGATGCTAAATTAGGCTAGCACACATTTTTTAGCACATCTTGAACACAATATGTTTTCCAGCATCAGATCTGTTTGAAGCAGAAACTAACACAAGCTGGTCCATTGCTGCTGTTAGCAGAGTGTGCTGGTGCGTCAGATTTACGGTTGTACCAGAAACACAATGCAAAGGTTCCAGGCGCTTCAGACTTTTGTATGAAATTGTTTAAAATGTTAATGTAATCAACCTAAATGAATGTGTTAATCACTTCCCAGAAAAACAAAAAACGGCATTAATTGTTCTAGTTTTTTCCAAAGAGCTGAAGATTGCTGATCTGAAACAGGAAGTGGTCACCAGAGGAGACAGGAAGTGGACAGAGCCTCCATGTTTAAACCTGTAGTCATGTGCCTCCAGGTCTTCTGATTGGTAGTTCTGATGCTCAGCAAATGCTAATTTAGTATCAACACCTCATAAGCTAAACTGGAGTAAACTTCCAGAAAACTGCAAAGATGCTGAAACCCTGAATTCCTTTAAATCAGGGGTCCCCAAAGTGGGTCCTGGAGGGCCGGTTGCATCCTGCACGTTTTAGTTCTCCCCTGGTACCAACAACCTTTTCAGCAGGTCAGTGATCTCCTCAGGCCTTTAATGAGCATCATTTGATCCAGGTGCGTTAAACCAGAGAGAGACTAAAACATGCAGGATGCTGGACTAAAGGACCCACTTTGGGGACATCAGAACCAGGCTGAACTAAAGACCTGTTCTGGTTCTGTTCTGGAGATGATGATGATGATAAAACCTAGAAACTTATGAACAACCAGGATCCTTTGAGACTTGGTCTACAGTCAGAGGTTTCTTCCGGTGCTGTAACACAGACTGTTACAGGAGATATCATTGAACTTCCAAAGGGAAGTTAAATGAGTACTTTGATAACAATCAATTATTAATATATTTGATTATTCTTGATGAAATGTTTGTTGCTAGGCTACAGTGACGTTTCTATGGAGTCAAACACTCTGAGCATCTTTGGATCTAGAAGGTTCTGCATCGATAAACTGGACCTTTAGACCAGAACCCTGTCAGGGTCTGTGACCTCTGACGCAACATGACCTCATCTACAAACGCTGAGTCGCCCCCTAGAGGCCATGCGGGGAACTGCTGGAGGATTCACCTTCCTGCAGAAGAAGAGACCAGACAGGCGATGTGTTACCAAACATCTCCTTCATTGTTTAATAGACTCTGAGCCGCAGAGCCGCGGCGTCCGCAGCCAATCAGCTGCTCAGGTTTCTTCTTCTACAGCTTCTGCAAACATTTATGTATAAATATATACAGTTTGTGGGAGCGCTGCTCCGACTGGGCCGGCAGCGCGCGCGCCGCCTGACGGGAATGTTGTCTGGGCGGCGCGGGTTCTTCTTCTGCCCTGAAGGCACGTGGCTGAGGGGGCGGAGCCTGCTGAGGGGGCGAGGCGTGGAGGCGCGCGCGCTGCCGGTCTGAGCGCGCTCCGTCCGGACCCAGGAGACTTAAAAACGGTGCCGAGCGACGAGGAGACGGCGGGGGGTGTTGGGGGCGGGGCTTATCGTCCTACTGCTGGCTGGGGGGAGGGGCGGCGGCGGCTCTCAGCAGCAGCCGCCAGACGAAGTGTTGACCGGCTTGCTCTGGATCTTCACGTTGGACCTGTCGGCGGCGCCGGCTGTGGCCCCGGGGCCCATTCGCTTCTTGATCTCAGCCGCCATGGTCATGAAGGCCTGCTCCACGTTGGTGGCGCTCTTAGCGCTCGTCTCCAGGAACGGGATGCCCAGGTGGTCCGCAAACTCCTGCAGGGGTCAGAGGTCAGAATGCTACATGGCCTCCTTCAGACCAGAGGTCAGGTCAAGGGTCATACCTTGGCTGTAGTGTAGTCCACCACCTTCTTGGTGGTCAGGTCGCTCTTGTTGCCGACCAGCAGCTTGTTGACGTTCTCGCTGGCGTAGCGGTCGATCTCCTGCAGCCACTGCTTCACGTTGTTGAACGACTCCTGAGGACCAGCAGAACGCAGCGTTACTGAGGGGGCGGGGCTACAGACTCCATACGAAAAACATTAACAAGGCCAGGGTTGCATAATCAAAATAGATGCTCAGATTTTTCAGCAATTATACCAAAATTTTACATATCGCTTCTTCATACAAATTAGAAATCTCCTCTTAAATCTTGGTCGCATGTTTATTTCCCACTAGAGGCATTAAAACACTTCTAACAGGAAGAGGCATCAACCAACATTTGTAGCATTCAATTAATCGCGCGATAAATGAGAGTTATTGACCTCATTTTAATTATTAGCTTTATTGTTTCTTCCTGCCTTTTTCTCTTTCTGTTGATGACACTGGATGAAAAACGGCTCCACTGCGGTGCTCTCCACTGACCCTCCCTTCCTCATCTCCTTATTGCCCAGTTCACACTGCATGATTTTAGAATTGTCGGCCGACCATTGGCCCATTTTCAAAACCTGAGAAACATAGTAACCGACAAAAACATCGTAGGTATAACGGGTTCGATGGCACCGTGTGTCCAGCCACTCGGCAAGAGCAACACACCACACAAACCGATGTTCAGATTTCAGACAGAAAATCCTGTCAAAGCCACAACATCACAAGTGAATTTAGAGCAAACAAACACGGCTGATCACACAGAAGCAATAGCGACAGTTTGTGAGCTTATTTTAATTATATTGAGAACAAAATAATGGCTACAAGTTCAGTTAACTAATTTTAAAACCAGGCATTAATCAATGCTTTACAATCTACCTGCAATGCATGTGGCCAGTGTCAGTCCTGACTGAATGAAAATCATTCTAACCTGTTTATGTCACGTTAACGAAGAACAGCTGAAAAGTTATCGGGTTTATCAACTGCAGTAACAATTTTGCTCCAACTCCTCCCCTTGTCATTTCTATATTCTTTACACAAAATGTTGAATAAACATTAATGTTGTTTCCACATATCACCTCCGATGTCCGCTGGACTTCAGGTTGTGCCCTGTCAGCTGTTTGGTTTTCCTTTCCACAATTTCCCCTGAGAAAGTACAGAGGGTGAATCCGTGCTTTCTGATTGGCTATCGGTCACATTCAACAGGCTGCCTTCTCGCTCCCAGTCGGGGAAAACCCAACGCTCCAGTGATAAACTGGCCAAGGCAATATAACATGTTGAATATGCCTGATTTAGATCGGAGCCGCTGTTCTGTCAGATCCTCATTCGCTTAGCATGAACTGACGGCTGTATCTGTCAGACAACTAAACACTGTCATTACCATATGATTTTATTTAACCAGCAACATAGAATCATGACTTAGATCGTCATACACTTTGTTATTAACAGCTGTATGACATCCTGACTTAGCAGTTAAGTAGGTTAATGAGTTTTACATGGCGTGTTGAAGTTGACTGCAGCTTTACCTCTAAATACACTTTGAAACCACGACCATGCATGTATATCTATCTAGTTATCATTGAAAACAATTTAATGACTTATTTTTGTCACAACTTGTCGCGTATGAACTGACAGCTCCTCTGACGGTCGGTCTTCTTAATGCTCAGGCAGGCGTACTCGCTGCATTATGCTATTCTAACCCTAACCCTGATGGCGTAATGATCTGATTGAACACCGGCACCATGTTCTACCGACTGGACCCGGTCAGTCGTAACACACTACAGGACGATCGGTTACGATTACTGGATGCGACAATCTTAAAACGTTGGACGTTCTAAGATTCTAAAATGTTCTAAGGAGAAAATCGGGGCAAAAAGTCATGCAGTGTGAACGGGGCTTAAGGGAGAAGTGAAGTATTGCATCAGGCAGTCGGATGTGATCGTCTTCTCCATCTACATCTAGTCCAGCCACCAGGACAGCAGCATACAGACTTCATAATCTGAACTCTTTTGGTTGAATGTAGTTTATATTTCCACTTTGGTTTTATGTTGTTTAGTTTTTATTCAAGTGCATTTTTGTTGATGGAGACTGAGAGTCCATTTTATTTTTGGTTGTTTATTTTGTTTATCAGTTCCATTGTTAAAAGTTCTTTTGAAAATAAAGTGGTTTTTTTGGCAGGATGTGCTTGCTACCATTACATCAATTTAAAATGGTCTTCAAACAATATTATCGTTTATCGCAATAGTTTTTGAGACAATTAATCGCTCAGTAAAATTTGTTATGTGACAGGCCTACTCCTGTAGTAGTTTGCTCCTAACCTGAACATTAACTCAGAATCTAACCAGCAGAAAATAAAGGAGGGTCAGGAAAAGGTCAGTGACCTCCCGCTGTTGGAAGTGGTCCTCTATCTACAAGTACACACACACCCATAACAGCATCAGGAAAATAAAACCATTTCCTGATGACTGACACTAACATCAGCTAAGCTAATGCTGCTGATTAAAGGTCAGAGGTCACTGACCTGATCCGTCACGTCATACACCACTATGATGCCGTGAGCTCCTCTGTAGTAACTGGATGTGATGGTTCTGAACCTTTCCTGGCCCGCCGTGTCCCACTGCAGAGAAGCAGGTCAAAGGTCAGCTCAGAGCACATTACAGCGGCGTCCTGCTACGATCGGCGGTTCCTTACGATCTGCAGCTTGATGGTCTTCCCGTCCAGTTCGATGGTCCGGATCTTAAAGTCCACCCCGATGGTGCTGATGTAGCTCTCTGTGTATGTGTCATCCTGCAGCCAATCACAGACGGGTCAGACAGCGCTGTAGCCAATCACAGACGGGTCAGACAGCGCTGTAGCCAATCACAGACGGGTCAGACTTACTGCAAACCGCAGCAGAAGACAGGACTTCCCGACACCAGAGTCACCGATCAGCAGCAGCTTGAATAAGTAGTCACTGCAAGGACACACACACACACACACACACACACACACAGGTCATGGTTGTCGGCCCAACCAGTCAACACCAACTGGACCTGAGATGTTCTGATCGGTTTAATCTCATGAATAAATAAAGAATCTTCTGGAACACAACTGGTTTCTCTAAACTGGTTTGCTACAGAAATCTGAAATCCATCTTTGTAATGTGAAAAAAGAATCAGATTTTTTTCCTGCCTTTTTTCTTTGTTTTGTTTTAAATTGTCCTCCTATAATAAATCTGTCAGATTATTAATTTCAAATGTCACAATGGTTTTATGGTTTGTTTCTATCACCAGGAGCAGCTGATTAGCTTATTAAAAGCTTAAATAAAACCTGAACTTTAACCCCTTGCCCCAGAGGAGCTGGAGGAAGTCCAAACCATTTCCTCCATCAGAGCAACAATCACATCCACGACTCCATGTCTCTCTGCTCAGCTGTCTGACCAACAACTGATGATGTCATCCAGGACATTACTGTGGAATATCACCTCTGCATTCTGAACTGTTAGCATGTTAGCATGTGATGAGACTGTCACACAGCAATGGTCTTCAGTCAGAGGCCTCTCCATATTCACTACAAGACTGACTGCTACTGGACATCCAAAGAGTTACAGCATTTAAATTCCCTTTGAGAACAATAAAGGACTTCGTTTTCTGAGTTCAAAAAAACAAAACATTTCGTAATTATTTAAGTTTAAAATCATAATTAGTTACTGAATGTGAACACAACAAATGGACTTAAATACACCTGTGGCAAACTCATCGTAGGCCCAGCAGATTTTCATTGTTTAGGACAAAAATAAAAACTAAAATTAGAAATATTAAACATCTTCTAGTTTCCATGGAAACGGGTCATCAACGACTTTGTTTAGAAAATAACTAACCCATCCCTGAGGCAAGTAATTAACCCTCAGAAAGTAACTAACCCGTCAGAAAACAACAACAACAACAGGAAGTAACTAAACCATCAGAAAGTAAGTAATTAGTCAGAAAGTAAGTGACCCGTCAGACAGTCCTGATTGGTCACACAGTAACTCATTAGAGTAAACACAGTTAGCCGTTAGCCGCTAACAGCTAGGTGTGATAGGACCGGTCACTCCCGTCATTTCTCTGCCTTCTCCCGGCTCAGCCTCGCTGTCAGGAGCCGGTTCTGACTTCGACTATACGGCTCTCGGTATGTGTCCGGTCGGGCGGTCATGTTAACGACTGAACACCGAGAAGAAAAGCAGCTAAAGCGACGCTGCGCTCGGCTAGCTAGGCGTTAGCCTCCCCGGTGAAGTGACAGCTCAGATCGGACCTGGACGTGTCAGTCCGGACCAGAACCAAACTTACTATTCCGGATTCATGGTTGTCTGCTGGTTGTGAAATGTGTCGTCTGTGGAGCAACTGAAGGTGGTTCGGAGAGATTCTGGACTGGTTCTGTCGTTACTTTGAAGCGAGTAGTTGTCAGAACAGTGTAACCGAATCAAATATGGCCGTCTGAGTACAACCAACCCGGAAATACTGGCCTAAAGGAATCATGGGTACTGTAGTGTTCAAATTAAATTCAAAACTACTTTATTGATCCCAAAGGGAAATTAAATCCTATTGTAACCCATTAGTTTAAAGTCTTCAAAGACTTATTGTAGACAGAGATGTCTGTTGGCAGGAAAGATCTCTTGTAGCGGTTTGTGTTACAGCAAATCTCTTGTGGTTTTGGGCGTTAGCTCCCCAAAAAACATGGAATATCAAAAACGTGTTCATCTGAATCTAACAGGCAGCTTTCTGCTCCTGGTTTTATTGTTAAAAAAGAAATTCAACACATTTACACAATTTAAAATATAAACACAATTACAGATTTCACCAGTGGTTTTCAATTCAATTCAAAAATACTTTATTGATCCCGAAGGGAAATTAAATATATTTAATATTTAAAATAACTCTTCTCCTTCACTCTGTCTTTATAATTAACTGAGTAAATGTTGGAGTCACTAGGACACGTATGGAGGTTGAAAAGTCCCAAAATGTTGACTGGAGTCCTACTAACCTGGGAAGAAGTTGTTTTGACTTGTTGTTTGAAGCAGCCAATCAGACGGCTGATTGGTTGCTTCATTTAGGACCCGGCCGGTTCGATTCCCAGCCGGGTCTTTCTGCATGTTGTTCCTGTGCATGTGTGGGAACCCGAGTGGGAACCTGGCCTCCTTCACCTGGAAACTCTGTGCTGGTGAACATTTTTAACTGGGACTTGTTGCATAACGAGTCGCTGTCAGTAAAATCAAAACAAACTCAGTAAATTTGAACTTTTATTTTATTTTTCAGATTTTAGTCTTTTTCTTTGTATCTTTGACATCCATCATTTAGGAAACAATAAAAAAATAGAACTGAAAAATGTACATTGCTGACCTGATACATATACATATACAGTATATATTCATATATTCAGTTTTTACACTGGTATAAATGTAATTATGTATAAAAAGACAAACTGATGGACTGCACCTTTGCTTTTTTTCATCATAGTTATTAGACTGATGAAGACACGATGAACAGGCTTCCGGCACTTTCCCTGGAAAGAGCCAGCGCCGGCCGACACACAGACAGGAAGTGGCTTCTCAGATGCTGGACACACTTCCTGTTGGATGCTTCATTTTTTATTGGGGACTCATCTCTGACGGTGGACATGACAGTCCAGACTGCTGCTTCTCTCTGGAGGGAAACCAGCTGCTGCGCTCTGACCTGACTGTGGACTGCAAGGCCAACACTGACGGTTTTCACAGATGTTTTCCTTCCACCAACTTTACAGTCTGTACCAGGAAACGTCTGGAAAAGCAGATGGAAATGACCTCATCTTGTCCTGACTTCCTGTTTGCTATCCTGACTTCCTTTTTAGCATGCTGACTTCCTGTTTGCCACCGAGCTTCAGCAGAACATTTCAGCTGCAGCACCATGTGGCCTATGTTAGCATGATGCTAACTGCTAGCATCACTAATAATTTTACAGGAACTGGATCACTTTGCACAAAAACATCAAGGACGACCAGGAAGCTAGGCACTAGCAGGCGCTGCTAAGCTAGGCCACACGGACTGGACTTGACAGGACTGGACTGGAACTCATCGTCTGTTATACTTAAAAACCACAAATGAATTTCCCAAACGCCATTCGTCCCTATGTCAAGCTACACTTAAAAACACATTCAGCCCAGAAACGTAAATTTATTTATATCAGAACGAACATCTGGATCGTTTCCACACCGGGTTCTGACCCGATGTCGGGTATACAACTCGAGTCGACTGCTGAGCTGCTGCCATTACGGCCCAGTTTCTGTAGCTCATGTTGCATCAAAAATATCTGTATTAATATAATTTATAACCCTGAAATGCTGGCCGGGAGCTGGGGGACTGTCGTTACACCAATAAAAAAATAGATTTCAAACTTCAGCTCTGATTTCTGTTAGTTGTTCTTTAATCCGGATTGTGATAATCTGCTTGTTATCTGCTGGGGGTCCAGACAGCAGAGCAGCAACGCTCCTCCAAACTTTACGCCACTTGGGCCAAAATCATCAATTCTCAGGAATCTGGGTTTTCACCACAGCGCCTCTGCTGACACTTTACCTACCGCCATGGTGTGTGTTGGTGTGTGTGTGTTGGTGATAAACCAGGAGATTCTCCATTACAATAAGCAGTTAAATTCATCATTTTACTGTAAAGAAAATTCCAGCATGGATACAAGCATAAAAATTTAGGTATTAGATTTTTCATTTTTCCCACCAGCCACTTAAATTTCAGGGTGACAACCATTTTTTTCAAGATGGCTGTCATCAGTTTTGAGCCTTTTAAACCAGTTGCTCCCATTAAATATTACCTATTTTCATGACTTGGATGAATTTTATGTCATCCAAGTTCAATTGTTTTGAAATTTGGTCATCCTGTTCATACAAGTTAGCAACTTAATGGTTAGCTTCTGCTATTTTTTTTGTGTTTTGTGGGTTAGCATTAGCTCTGCTAATGTCTTTAGTGTAGCTGAGCTAAGGTTTTTGTTTAATGAAAGTGTCATTAGCAAATGTAACTTTTTGGTTAGCTGTGGTCACTGCTGATTATAGTGCAAACACATTTTCTCCTTCACAACCATGGCGGCCATTTTGGACTTTTCAGTGACTAATGCTTACTTTATTTTTCCAAAATGCCAAGTGAAGTTAAGTTCTAGAAAGATGAAATATTACATTTCAACCAGGTCTCATATTTATGCCACAAAGAGGGATAAATGTCCAGTTTCAGAACCAATAAAACGATCCAGTTCTGTCATGAGGAAGACTGCTGCCATGACAACAAGGAGAGGAAGCTGCAAAAGCTAATGAGGCGGTGGCTAACACACCCCTCTTTTTAAGCCTACTAAGGAAAAATTGAGTGGAAGGAAAAAGTGTGTAGAACAGGTGAACAAGCAACAACACTGAGAGAATAGTGAAGAGCTCATCTGAAGGTTTGGGGGAGGGTTTTTTTTATTTTATGTTTTTTTTAAATTAAGCTTTCTAATCTTTTGAATAACATTTTGAATCTTATTAGCTGTAAGCCAGAAATATCAGAAATATCCCTCTGTGTAGAATAAATGTCTGAGTTGCTGTGATATTCTGGCTGAACAAGAGAATGAAGCAGCCTGTTCCAGATGAACAGCATCGCCACAAACCCAGCTCCACCTTCACTGACCTGCATGAACCTTCTGGACGTTCTCCAGGTGACTCCAAATATCCAAACTTTCATGGAGACATTTTCTTCATTTGGTCCTCAGAGTGACAGAAAAAGCACAACGGTTGACACTAAGTTTCACTTCCTTCTACAGGTGAACCACATCAACAACAGAAAGAACAGGGGTGACGGTCTCTGTGAAGTGGGCGGGGCATGTAGAGTGGGCGGGGCCTGCGGCGGCTCAGCCCACGGCCCTGTGCTTGCCGCCGCAGCAGCGGCAGGCCACGCCGCAGCGGTGGCACGCCCTCAGCGGGCCGTAGCAACACATGCAGGGCGCCAGCAGCGACAGGCCGACCAGCGCCGTCCAGCGCAGGCAGAAGCGCTCGTCGCTGGTGTCGCAGGAGCAGGGGTCCGAGTAGTCGCCCTCCGGGTCGGACATGCAGTGGTACAGCAGGCTGTCGGCGCACCACATGAAGCTGACCCGGCGGATGCAGGTCTGGATGGGGTCCGGCGCCTCCTGGCACTGGCCCCGCCCGTTGTCCTCGTGGTTGAACATGTCCTGACAGTAGACGCAGCGGAGCCGCTCCCCGTCCTCCGTGTGACACTTCCCTTTGGACGCCGGAGGCCGCGGCTGTAGCGTCACCACCGCCCGGCGGCCGCCGCCCGGCTTGCTGTCGAAGCCCCGCTGCACGCCGCAGTTCAGCGGGTAAGGGTACGTGTAGTCGTGTTTGGGCGCGTCGATCTTGGTGAAATGCACGCAAGTGTCCGGGTTGCGCGGCTGCGGGAGCTTGACTCGGGTGGCGTTGGCGTGACGGTAGTCCTCGTAGCCGGTGAGCCAGCTGCGTTCACGGGGGCTGAAGCGAACGACCTCCTCCTCCTCCAGAGGGAAACCGGCGTGACGAGGGAAGATGTGGACCGCCTGCCAGAGCCAAGGGGAGCAAGAGTCTTAGAAACAAACCTGGGGCTGCACGATGCTGGAAAACCTTCCAATGGCGATAATATTGGCAAATACTGCGATAAGGATATCAGGAGCAAAATATGCCCGTTTTTTTAAAATGCTATTTGTGTCTAATTTCAGTTTTTACTGCCATGATTTTCTGTCCTACAGGCTAAACGATGAACTTAAGAACTCGTAAAATAAATCATCCAGAAGTTTTTGCTCTCCACACTGATATTACATTTGCAATATATTGTGCAGCCCTGACGCAGAAGCATCAGAACCAAGGCGCTGCGGACTCACCGGGTCCAGGAAGTAGTGGTCCGAGGGCCGGTGGTGCTCATAGAAATGTCCCAGGATGCAGTGGTGCCGGCGCGGCTCGCAGAAGTGAGCCGGCATGGCGGGCTCTCTCCTCTGAGACGAGTTGGACGAGCTGTCGGTGGCCGTCTGCAGGACCAGGAGGAGATGGAAGAACTGAAAATCCACAGACACTCCAGGTTGTGATGCCCAGAGTGTCCACTAGAGGGCAGGTCTTATGGGCTCCAACGCTAACAGGGTTTAGCTTGGTGAACAGAAATAGCTTGTGGGAACTAGCTCACTTAGCTTACTGCTAACGCAAAGCTAACCTACACAGTTAGCTACCAGATACTGAATAACCTCTACAAATAAACACATCTGCAGTTTGCTGGACTTTGTCATAATGTTTTCAATACATTTTATGTCACTGTAGTGCTATTGTTGTAGAAATGCTAAGGCTGATAATGATGCTAATGTTAAGGGACTGTATCCTTTGACTAGGCTAGAATTAGCTCCACAGTGAGAGAGAAGGTGTTTTCAGCAGATCTGAAATCTTTTCTTTTTCTGAGTTGATTTTTTTTCAGTTATTTTCATTTTTCTCCCTCTGTTTCTGCACTACTTTAAATCCTGTAGGTCGGTGAAGATCCAAACGCTCCAGCTGCTGTTTCTTCTGCTTCCTGCAGTAATCTGGACTCTAACAGAACCGGTTCCTCCAGATGGTTTCGTGACGGAACGTCATCAAACCTTAAATATTCATATTTCATCGGAGCGGCTCCTCACCGTGAAGACATCGTCGTCCCCGAGCTCGGCTTCATTCTGCAGCGTCGATGAAGACGTGGTGGAACCTGTGGAACAGAGAGCAGATCAGGGATCAGCCATTCAGGGCTTTCCTGCCGTCGGACCGCTACAGGAACCGCCGTGGGCCCGGTTCAGGACGGACCCGGAAGGTTGGCCTCACTTCAGGCTTCTGCTCTCTTCTGACACGGATCCTTCTCCGGTTCAGTCTTCAGTCGTTTCCTCGGAGGCCTCAGAGATGAACCTCCATCCATCCCTCCATTGCCTGCTGCTTATCAGAGATCAGGTAGCCATGGTAACAGGAGGGAAATCCAACATGGCTCTCCTCTGAGGGATCCAAAGACGTTCTCTGCCAAAAGGGACATGTCCTCCTGGTTCTGCCAGGACCTCCTCCCGTCCCGACTAGGAGGTCCCAGCCACCGACTTCCAGTGGATGAAGACTTCCAGGATCAAGGCGCCCCCTGCTGGTGGCAGGAACACAGCTCTTGCTTTAAAGACGCTCCAAAAGCCAGAACGTGTTGTGGTCAGAAATCCTGTCTCACCGAGGGACACTTACAGTCCCTCGGTGACACTCTAAGTCTCATCTTTAACACATCCTTTAACAGAGGGACCCAAACATCAGGGTGTCCCCTCTAATGTCCCTCTAATGTCCTCAGGGTGTCCATCTAATGTCCTCAGGGTGTCCCCTCTAATGTCCCTCTAATGTCCTCAGGGTGTCCATCTAATCTCCTCAGGGTGTCCCCTCTAATGTCCATCTAATGTCCCTCTAATGTCCCTCTAATGTCCTCAGGGTGTCCCCTCTAATGTCCCTCTAATGTCCTCAGGGTGTCCCCTCTAATGTCCCTCTAATGTCCTCAGGGTGTCCATCTAATGTCCTCAGGGTGTCCCCTCTAATGTCCTCAGGGTGTCCCTCTAATGTCCTCAGGGTGTCCCCTCTAATGTCCCTCTAATGTCCCTCTAATGTCCTCAGGGTGTCCCCTCTAATGTCCATCTAATGTCCATCTAATGTCCTCAGGGTGTCCCCTCTAATGTCCCTCTAATGTCCTCAGGGTGTCCCCTCTAATGTCCATCTAATGTCCATCTAATCTCCTCAGGGTGTCCCCTCTAATGTCCATCTAATGTCCCTCTAATGTCCCTCTAATGTCCTCAGGGTGTCCCCTCTAATGTCCCTCTAATGTCCTCAGGGTGTCCCCTCTAATGTCCCTCTAATGTCC
>CAEFZY010069992.1:0-11972 GCA_903066815.1 Brachyrhaphis roseni
GACGCGGCAGTAACACAGCAGCAATACGGTAGTAACACAGCACTAACAGGGCTGGTTAAAAAAAACATACCGATAAATGAGACGTGGCAGTAACACAGCAGCAACACGGTAGCACAGCATTAACAGGGCTGGTTAAAAAAAACATACCGGTAAAAGTCACTGAGAGCCGTCTTCATCTTCCTCCTGAGCAAGGAGACGTGTTACGTTACATTGAACTTGCGTCTTCCTCTACACATATATTCCCCCTTTCTCACTCTTACCTTTTCTGCTCGAGCGCCCCTGGTGGCCGTTAGAAAAAAATGCATAAATAAGCCGCCTAATTGTTTAAGCCGCAGGGCTGAAAGCGTGAGACAAAAGTTGCGGCTTATAGTCCGGAAATTACGGTAAGTGTAATTTAAAATACAAAAGAAATAACCATTGAGGAAGGAAATCTTATATATACCAGTTCCAGGATAAAAAAAAAAAAAAGTGGTCTAAAAGCCATCTCTTGGAGGACCTGAAAACTAACCTCCCTTATTTGCTTACAAGGCACAACTCTAATCAAGGTTTAATTGTTTACTGGTGTTGAGCACAAATGGAAGAAAATGGTCAAAGCACGGAAACTGGGATATTAAATTTCCTCTCATCGGTCTCAATATTGCTGTGGACAGGACTAAAAGTGAATTCAAGTGTGAGACTGTGGGAATTCCGTTTGTTGTTTGGAGACTGCTGGAACTAAAGTGAGAATGACTAGTGTGGGCTCTTCTTTCTCCCTGGTCTACACATGATGAGAGCCGTCAGGGCCAGGGCCTCCCCCCTTTCTACCGCCCTCCCGTCCGGTCTGATTATGTGTTAAATCCGCTCGGGCATATGTGGAAGGAATGTGTGCAGAAGGGATCCAGCCATAGCTGTGGAGACCTGGGCAGAGCAGGATGGGAGATAGCACCCCATTAGAGTGATAAAAGAGGCAGAGGGAGGAGAGCAGCTGACAGGACCAACACGCTGGCCCCACCGCTGATGAATGCCAGGTGGAGCGGGTCAAGCACGATAAAGGAAATGGTTTATTTTCTTTTTTTCAAAAAACACTAGCTTTCTGTAAAATGATAACAAAGGTCGGCCTCTGAGGTCGTTATAAGCATCAGCTCTAAACACTGCTTTGGTTTAATATGCATCCTGTCACCTATGGCTTCGCAAACTCTGCAGTTATATTTCCTTTGAAGGATTGATCTTAATATTCACATCTCAGCGCTCGCACAGAACCATGTGCTGTTCGTAATGGTTCTGCTTTCCACATGCCATTTTTCTCCATACCTTATTTTATTATCGAATACATTTTTCTACCAAAGCAATTTGGCCTCAGTGCTAAGTAGTTACATTTACTGTAGATTATATTTTCAGAAAGTAACAAGTTTGAGATGTTAAATTATGTAATTGTTAAAAAAAAAAAAGTCTGCTTTAAAAAAATATGGTAAGAAAATTACCATGGAATTATGACTGACCGAGTTTTAATTATTTGTACAAAAGTCCTGGAGATCCCCCACCTCCAAATGCCTGAAGATAAACAAAGTGCCAACACAGAAACAAGTGACCCCAAAATAAAAGCAACAGCAATAAACATGTTTCATAGATGGCTTGTTGTGGCAATGAGAAATGAAATCAACATGTACAAAAGGTGTTCAATTTGCCCCACATAAAGGATACCTTACCAACAAGCTCCCATCTTAGTGTAAGACCAAGGATCAGAGTCCCAGCATGTCCCTTAATGTAAGAAATCATCCCTTGCTTTATTATTAAATTCTGATAACCTCTCACCTCTCAAGTTTGTGTTCAATCTGTCTGCTTGTTGTTTTTTCTCAGCTTTTATTCTTCTACATGTAGATTTTGTAAAGGGGTTTAATAAGATTTTAAAAAAAAATTACAAAATTCCATTCAAATATTTATAAAGTAGCGCCACAAAATCAGTAATTTGATTTTAAACAAAATTGCATTTGTTTCATTTATGACTTGGTCTCCTGGACTGCAACACCATGTGATGTGTTTATTAACATCAGATTATGTGCATTCTTTTAGCACATTAGTAAAATGGCTGCCCCATGTCAAGAAAGTACATAAATATGGTCAATTATATTAAATTAATTAGTTATTTCAACAAATGAACAGAAGCTTAGAGTTGTGACCTTAAAGCTTTAGAATTTTTCTACAAAGCTTAGACTGCAAAGCTTAGATTGCTTTGCAGTCTAAGCTAGGCTGCAAAGCATTTGTTGCGGCCTAGCTTAGCTAAGCTGGAGAGATATTGACTATTAAGTGGCAATGCACAAGTGTTGTTTTCCTCATTAAACAAACTGTTGAGACCCATAAAAGTCAAACTAAAATTTAAATGGTAGCTATGACTTTGGTTCAGTCTCACTAATCTAATCTCTGCTACACCTTTACAAAATGTTAGGATCTAAATAAAAACATTTTTTGTTTACTCATCAACATTGGTTTTATTGTACTGTTCCTCAGTACAAGTTATGCATTATTCAAATTTGTTACTTTGCTTTATTTAAAAAACTTCTTTGGTTTTCCATGTCCTGGATGACTGAAAACCTACAATAGGTAGAGATAATGAATATCTGGGAAGTATCGTAGCTTAAATTTAGCCTCAAACCACCAGTGTTTTCTAGAGAAAAAAAAAAATCAGATTTTATCTCATGCTTTAAAAAGCTGTACGTTGGAGATGTTGAGAAATGAAGGTATGCTTTCTTTTTTTCAATCTATTGTCAGCTGCTCTGCTTTCTCTCTCCTCTGCTCTTGGCTCCGACACACTGAGCAGTCAGCCACTCAAAAGGCTCAGCCCCTTCCTCCCGTGTCAGACTCCTCTCATTAACGTAAGAGTTCGAGAGCTAAATATGATTGAAATATTTGCTACCTTCCATAAAAAAAAAAACCTCATCTCTCTCAAAGCAATAACCAGGTTTGCTGGTTTTGATTTCCAAGCAATAACAAAGAAGTTTATTGTGATCCAGCTAAAGTAATGGAATAACAAACTGCAGTCTGATTTTTATTGTTAATGTGTTTCTTAGCAGTGAATGAAAATAAAATGTGTTACATGTCTTTTTGCTGTAAGTATTTAATTACAGGAAGTTTTTGTTTGTTTGTTTGTGCTGCAGAGCCACAAATAGCTCCTCAGTTCAGACACTCTAACTGAGCCTGGGGTTCTATTGTTGCTCCTCCTACACATTGGACTAAACCATTGTTCTAACAGGAGGACCTTAAAGTTCACCCTTATTTTTTTCTTAGAAAAATGGCAAATTTACTTCATTCTTTATTTCTTTGTTTCTCATATTAATATTGTTTACATACGAAAGTTTCTTTTATTATTTATTTGGGATGTGGGTGCGGGGGCTTCTACACTTTCTCAAGATTTGGGGGACTGAGTCTCCCAACACCCAAATCCCATGGGATCTCCAACTATGACTGGAGATAAAATTGTGTCAAGTGAAGAGGATACTTAGAAGTTTGTCTACATAAATACAAACTATGATATAGTGATGAGCAGTCATGTTTGTATGAATGCAAACGTGTACCAAGAAAATGGAATGCAAGAGTTTGCATCCATGCTTCTCTAAGAGTTGTGCTTTTGGTGCGCCTTGTTTTAAGTAGTCACTTTACCCTTGAGCCCAAAATGTATCCCAGCTTGGGACTACTTGACACATCACTAGGTGAGTGGGAGTAACAGGGGTTAGTGAAGGCCTGGCAGCTCAATTCTTCTCCCCTTGGCAGATTCATCTGTTGTCTAAACACAAGCAGTTGCGTAAGATAAGCTGGTGTGAGAGCGAATTAAATCATTCACTCCTTGCAAAAAAAGAAAAAAGCCAATTCACCTTTAAACTCATCTGATGGCTTCTATCACAGTGGGATCCACTGCTAAGACCGTCATAAGCATTCTCTGTCATCTGTTTCAAAAGGCCCCACGTCTAGCTGGATGCTCTGACAAGCATGAAATGCCTTTTAAAAGCCCAACTCCTATTTTATGTTTTTCAGCTTCACTTTCAAGGCGTGCGATTAGGACCGTGACCGGGTGTTCTGACTATATGGAGGGATGTCAATAGCTCACACAGAGCTTATTTCTTATGCATTAATGTTGCCCTGGGCCTGCTTGCATTGCTCTGATTAGATGTGACTTATGTTCTTTGCCTCAATAAATAGTAGGCCTCAGTGTGGACATTCATCAGGCTCTGTTTACTGGCCTTTTATGTATGCTGAACTATGGCTGCATCTCTTTTATGGACTAAAGCCTGTGGTGTTTTCCCCTCCGATGTAAGAGCCTCTACATCTTGTGAGTAATTTAGAGCAATGCAGACATGCAAACCTGTGAGGAATCCTGGCTGAGTAAATTTCTCCTTCTAAGTCAATGAAACACTCAACTCATGTCACTGAATATCTAGTATTAAAACTTTTATAACAGTTTAAGCGTACCTTGAAGGATGAATATTTATCAAACCAAATGCATTTACTAGCATTTTCACCAACACGGTGATGCAAAAATATTTGTTTGCTAGTATTTTTTTGTTAAAATGTAAATATACATAAAATAAACTAAAAAATCTATATCATAAATGTGCTTCAATTGAAAATCATTGCACATGTAATTAGACAGCTAGTACTGCTTGTCTGCTACTCTCATTCAGACAAGAAAACCCTTTCTGTATTTGCTAAGCAGGTTTTTGAGATTTTGACAGTTTAACTCTGGTGATTAGTTGTAAGATTTGAGATTGGAAAGCTTTCCATTAGTTTAGATCAGGCCTAAAAAATCCAACCTGACCACATAGAAGACAAAAGCAGCACGTTTGCTGAACTGCATGAAGTCAACACGTCTCTTTGACATCAACTACCCAGTGACGTAGTGACTGATCCAAATAGTAAACTCATCAATCTCATCAGGCGTTTTCCCACAGGCTTTAAAAACAGCAGTTATCAAACCACTGATAAACAAGAACAATCTGGACAAATCACTACTGCAGAATTACAGGCCGATCTCCAACCTCCCATTTATCAGCAAAGTTATTGAAAAAGCTGTGTGTAAACAATTAAATATCCTAATGATAACCAACCGCTTTGACTCCTTCCAGTCTGGTTTTTGTGCTCATCCCCAGCATGGAGACCGCCTTTGTAAAAGTGTTCAATGATATCCATATAAATACGGTTCTATTGGATCTCAGTGCAGCTTTTGACACTGTTGACCATGATATATTACTGAATCGACAGGAGAGTTGGGTTGGACTCGCCGGTCCAGTACTCAACTGGTTTGAATCTTACATAAAGAACTTGGATTTCTTTGTTTCAATTGGAAACTTCTCATCAAAGAGGTCAAAGGTCACATGTGGGGTACCCCAAGGTTCAATCCTAGGACCTCTCTTATTCAATATTTATATGCTCCCATTAGCTCAGGTTATAACAGGAAATAATATTAGCTACCATAACTATGCAGATGATACATAGCTCTACATTACGAGTACACCAGGTGACCTTTGACCCCATCCAATCACTGAATAGATTATTAGAACAGATACATGTGTGGATGTGCCAAAACTTTCTCCAGCTGAACAGAAACAAAACTTATTAGTTAAGTTATTAACTTAACTAAGTTATCATTTTTGGACTTAAAGAAAAACGATCTAGAGTCAATGCACAACTTCAGTTATTACAACTAAAACTTAGAGATCAGATCCGAAACCTGGGAGTAGTGATGGACTCTGACCTGAACCTTCAGAACCACATTAAGAGAGTCACAAAGTCGGCCTTCTATCACCTCAAGAACATTTCCAGGATTAGAGGACTAATGTCTCAGCCAGATCTATAAAAACTCAGCCATGTGTTTATTTTTAATCACATTGATTACTGCAACAGCGTCTTCACATGTCTGTCCAACAAATCAATCAAAGCAGCTGCAGCTGATCCAGAATGCTGCTGCTCGCGTTCTCACTAAAACCAGGAAGATAGAGCACATAACACCAGTCTTAAAGTCTCTCCACTGGCTCCCTGTAGCTCAAAGAATAGACTTTAAAATATTGTTGTTAGTTTATAAATCACTGAATGGCTTAGCACCACAATACATTATAGATCTGCTGCTGTTGTATCAACCTTCTAGAGACCCCTCAGGTCTTCTGGTTCTGGTCTGCTCTGCATCCCCAGAACCAGAACCAAACAAGGAGAAGCAGTATTCAGCTTCTATGCACCACAAATTTGGAACAAACTTCCAGAAAACTGTAAAACAGCAGAAACACTGACTTCCTTTAAATCTCGACCAAAAATCCACCTGTTTAGAATTGTATTTGAAACATAATCAATTACAAATTTAATGATGGAACTTGACTTAATGTCATGTTTTGATTGTTGATTCTATGTTGCATGACTTTGTGTTTTTGTTATGATCTAAAGCACTTTGAAATGCCTTGCTGCTGAAATGTGCTATACAAATAAAATTTGATTGATTGATTGATTGACATGTGGTGAGGTTCATAGCTGACTTCATCATAATCAAATATACAAATATAGCAGGACATTCTCAAAGCCAGTCTTGTATACTACTTCATTTGAAAAGACCGGGTACCCTGTCTCGTAGTTTGAAGCAAACCTTTCAGCTCCGGTGTTCTTTAGTATTATTTCCTGTTTCGATTGAAAATCCACTTTAGAAAATTGTTTAAGTATAGAAATGTAGTCATACATGTTGATGTCAGAAGAGAGGAGAAAACAATAAATCTATAGCTGCACTTGACTTATTTACTGTATCCTAGCTTGCTGTCTCTTACTCTGCAGTCATGGAGTCACCAGACCAACGCCTGGGATCATGAGCGCCCCCTGCAATAAGGCAAGAGAACTGCCTGCCTCACCTCTGTTCTCTGCCGTTTCTGATAGCTCCTCAGCATACGAATCACGTTACACACACAGTTGGTGACAAAAACACTGTACATTATATGCATAAGCTAAATTATGGAAAATCAGTTCATATATTTTATTGGCGGCATACAGACAGGAGGAACATTCTTCCATCGAATGGCAGCCAGCGCAGTTAGCGAGAGGTTGCGCAATCCCAGGTGAGGCTCAGCTCACTGCAGCTTCACCAGCTGCGTTTCCGAGCATTTGAATGGGAAACTGCAAAGTTTCACCGATTTTTGAAGAAAAAATTTATCAAGATTTGCTAAGTTAAATGAATACTTTATAGTACAAACCATAGGGTGAAAATAGCTATATAAATGATCTTATCATTATATATTATGTTTTCTTGATGACAGACCTCACATGCCTCCCCTGACCGCATGTCACTGCAACTACTAGTTTAAGATACTTCCAGACTTCTGTATTTGCACTCCGTTGGCTTACTGGTGTAACTTCTCCCATTTTTAGATTTTGCTCATTATACTCCATTTTATGTCTTATTGTAAGTGCAGCGTGAGTCAAGTGCAAATACTCTGAAATGTGTGATTGAGAGGAGGCTAGGGCTATATGCGCATTAGTTGTGTAGTTCGCTGCACTTGTCTGATTAATTTCTGCACCTTCATTTCCTTAATTCCTCAACAGACTAGATTAAGCGGATTAGTGCAACTTTATATTGTACAGTCTTGTTTAGTCTTTTCTGTGCTATATATATTGCAAGCTGACCTGACCCAACCCAACCCAAATAGCAGGCATGTAATTGTGTCCTGACTGGGCCTGACTTTCGGCTGGGATTCAGGTCAGGTTATAGATTTAAACTCTAATTTCTGTTGCCCTAATCTATAGATGCCTCTACAGATTCTCTTTCAGAATCAAATCAGGACCCTGACAGGAACACTCCACAATATTAATTCTTAGTCAGAAAGACTAATCAGAAGATTACTTTTAACTAAAATCTCATCAAATCTAGGGTATTCATATTTTTAGGTTTCACCGGCAGTGTTGTCAGTAACGCATTACAAAGTAACGCGTTACTGACGTCGGACCGCTTTTTTCAGTAACGAGTAATCTAACGCGTTGCTATTTCAAATCCAGTAATCAGATTACTTATCAAAATCATTTTTGCGTTACTGTGCATTACTATCTTTTGTTATTTAACTGTATTTCCTCCACGCGTCTTGTCGAGTGACCGACGTCTATATGTGACAGAAATGTAAACAATGGAGGGAGATGCGCATTTTGTTGGTGGAAAAACAGGAATTATTTTGAGTTTCTGTCATCAAGTCCGATTATTATAAGCGGTTTTGGGCTTTTTTTTTTTTTTTTTTTTAAGTCGCTTGCACATTTAATGAGTCGCGGGTTTCGCCTTTTTGGGCTCGTTTTTGAACGTGAAGTTGCTCTTTTGGGCCTAGAAATAAGCAGAGACTCATAATAAAAACCAGAATTTGTCATTCATTAAGGTAGTTTTAGTCAGAATCTCCCTGTTCATTTCCCGGATGATCCGTCCCGCTGTGTCTTTGTTAATATCAAGTTAATATATTACCTGTGAATGACGTCGAGCTTCGCTTTGCGCTCCAGAAAATTGCAAACATCGAGACTAATATGAAAAGTGCAATAAACGTGAAAACAGCCACGAATGAACGAGTACGTAAAGTTGTGCAACTGAACGCCATTATAATTATTAATATTAAGATAAGTTTCACAAATCTGTGCAGAAGCCATCTGAATTGTAGAGCCGCTGGAGGAGCTCTGTGCTGTGACACCAAACGCAGGGCCGTAACGCACGACCTGGAGGCTGGGGCCAGGGATGGGGGCTTTAAAATTCTTAGAGTTTTCCAGACAACAGTGGAGCACACAAAAACACACAAATTGTAACGTAATATTAAAATTTCTTAGTATCCTATTTTCTGTTATTTTACCACCCCCTGGTGGCAGTATTTAAGTTAGGTTTCGTTTTCGTTAAAATTCAGTCTGTCTAGCATTTTCGGCCTTTCAAAGTGGCAGAGCGACAGTTTGTTTCAAGCCTCAAGTATGTTTGTCCCTAAGTAGTGTTATTGTGCTCAAATGTTGTTTGACATAAGTTTGTCTGCTATTTAAGTTTTTGTGTCATCTTTAACCTTGTTAAATGTGTCCAGCCTTCGTGGCACTACGTGTAAATATTCTGTCTTTCATATGGCAAAGTCTGCACTTGAGACGTGTAAACTGTTCATGTTTGGTTCTTTTTATGCTTATTTTTCAGTTTTACAAAATATTTAAGTTCAGACGCCTCAACGTTTGGAGTTCTTTGTTCGCTATCTGTCTAACGCAGTTCAGCACACTTGTTAAGGACAGAATACAAATTACTAACGTTTTTTTCATATATACTGTTGTAACCATTAAACAATCTCCTCATCAGTTCAACCTTATGAGTGGAGACACATTGTTGATGTTACCATTATAAAATAACTTACAATTGAGTATTGGTAAAGATCAATGTAACTTTCACAGGTGGCGGACTGTTGTTTGCAGCTGCTGAAAGTAACTAAAAAGTTACTTTTAATGTAACTTAATTACTTTCCAAATCAAGTAGTCAGTAATGTAACTAAGTTACTTTTTCAAAGAGTAATCAGTAATCTGATTAAAGTTACTTTTTCAAAGTAACTATACCATCACTGGTTGTATGTTATTGCTATTCCAGCATTGCTTGCACAAGCAAAGAATGCTGGAGGGAAAAAAAGATGACAGCCGCACTGCCACAAAATGATACCTGGAGATAAAGGTGTTATTAATTTAGCGCAGTGCGTCACAGCAATGGGAAAATAATGGAAAAAAACTTTGACCAACTCAAAACCACTCGTATTCTTTTTGTTGTTGTTGCCCTTTAAGGGCAATATTATGCATCCTCCAACCATATAGCACCATTTTATAGCACAATCAAGTCATTGTCACCATCAGCTATAAAAATCCTATATATCAAACATGGGATTAAAAAAATATGACTTTTTGAAGTCAAATTTATTTTTGATGCCTTGAAATTGAGCCTGTCTCTTTAAGAAGCTCCTGCTCTTTCTGACACACCAAGTTATCACAGCAATGCTTCTCATTATGCCATTAACAACCGTTGTTAGGAGCATTGTACTCATGCACAGTTCCACCAGCTGTTTGCTCATTTCTGCTGCTGCTAGTCTCGAGGATTAAATGGCGGAGGGCTGCTCTGAAAGAGGAAGCTGAGCTTCGTGAAAGTAGGTAGATTCCTCAAATATGCATGAAAGAATGAAAGCAACACCCCAGGTACCTTTTTAATGAGGAAATAACTTCATAGAATGATATAAAGCTCAAAAAAGTTTAACGAGGACAAGCATGCTGCTTGACCTTTGGTGATGCTGGGTGCAGGACGGTGAACAGGGAGCAGATATAAGCTCTGAAGCTTTATCATCATCTCCAAGCAGTTTCATGTTCCTATGATCTCAATTCCCAATAATAAATGAAAGGCTTAACATTCATAGAAGTGTAGCCAACCTCCCAGGACATTGACATAAAGCTGGTCAGTACGGAATTAGCCTCTGAAATAATTGGTGGAGGAAATTACATAGTGCATTTAATTTCAAACCATAATGGGCTCCTTTCAATGAAACCTCGGAGGATGTTAACTATTGACAGAAATCTAAGAAAAAAATTAGAGTGCATTTTGACAGCAGTGTTTTTTTCTCTTGTTTCTTTTCTTATGTGAAAGGTTACCAACGGATGTGTCTGTGCATTTACAAATAAATCAATAAAACAATTTTTAGTTCCAGTCGATTGTGTGTCACAGAATGTGCAAGAACTAAACAGCTTTGGTCTTGTTGCAGTTTAAATTTAGCCGGCCATTTTCAAGTCTGATGATTTTCGAGTCTTGTTGTGGTTCTTATTGAAATAAGAACCACAACAAGACTCACTGTTGAAACTGCTTCTATTGCTCAGTGGGAAAACACCGTTTGAAATAAAAGACGAGCTGGGCCAATTGTTTAGCAAAAGCACTCCAAGGCTCAGTTGGACATTTTATTGCTTTTCTATTTATTCCTAATTGGATGCAGCATTCTTTCGTTTGCATTCCAACAACAATAACAGCGAGCGAGCCATTGATCTGTTCTCACTCCCACGGCACTCAAGAATCCACCACTTCTCAACAGTTCAGCGCCAAGAAGATGCAGAAAGGCAGTCGTGTCAATGGCAGACCTGTGGAGTAGTGATGGGCTATCTGAATCCAGGATTCGAGGCTTGTATCGAGTAATAAGGGGGCGTGTCCGATGAAGCCTCGCTTCGAGGCTTGTGTCATCTTGCTGAAAACCACGTGACTGGCAACAAACGAAACCTCGCATTGCCTGGGTCACGTGACTGCTTCATTTTCATTTTCAAAAGAAAAGCGTGATGAGCCGCTGATTCATGGGTTATTGTATTTGATCCATCAGAGGAATATTTGACTTCAGCAGTGGCCGAAATAAAAGGAACCTTTTATGCTTCATGTGTATTAACGATTTTGATGATGGGACTCATCAAAATGTAACGTTTGTTACCTGCTTTCTCAATTGTTGATTACGGTATATTTTGTGACTTTATATTTGTGTGTTATTTTTTATATAAAGCACTTTGAATCTGCATTGTTGCTGAAATGTGCTAAACAAATAAACTTGACTGAAATGGAGCCAGCAAGAGGGAAAAAAATCTGACATCTGGGAAAACTTGAGATGATCGATCACAAGATTCTAAAATAAAAATAATGAACCCCTTCACCTCCAAAATTCCTTCCACTATTTCTTTGTTCTGCAAAGATATATCAGTCTAGCACAGCAGAAACAGACTTAAAGCTGTTGGAAGAGTAAAATTCTGGCCTGAAGAGTAAAAATATAAGGGATCAGATCAGAGAGCCAATAGGAATCCAAGAAGAAGAGAATTTTTGAAGAATTTTAGTTTTTCAGGAGACAAATCAAAACTCAGATTGCTGTCTGCCCCAACAAGCACTGCACACCGAATACACTAAAACAGGGGTGCTCATACTTTTTGAGACCAAGATCTACTTTTTCTCTCACCAGCCGGCTGAGATCTACCTCATGACACGA
>CAEFZY010069995.1:0-16267 GCA_903066815.1 Brachyrhaphis roseni
GACACAGAACTAGAAGTAAATACACAGAAAAACACAGAGAACTCGAAAATAAACACTGAAAAACACAGAACCTGACAGTTATGAATTAATGGAATTTTTTAATTCTATTCTTTGAGCAACAGGAAGTCAGTGCAAGGATCTCAGAGCTGGACTGATAAGCTGATCTCTTTTTGTTTTGGTAAGGACTCTCGCAGAGGCATTCTAGAGAAGACGAAACTGTGTGTGACACCACACACACACACACACCCCCACAAGGCAAAATCATGAAGGCATCATTTTGCCACTAAACAAGCTCTCATCACGGGTTCACAGCAGTAAGGACACTCCACAAAACTTCCTTCCGAGAGCTGTGGACCTTCATCAGAAGATTTTCTTCACATCCCAAGAGTCTGAGTCAGGTCTAAAATATGATCTACTTGGTTCAGAGTTCGATCATGCACACCATCCTAACAGGTTTGCACATTGACAATGTAAAGACTGACATGCAGCCCTACCTTCTCCAGCACTCTACATCTATATCGTGTTCCAAATTATTATGCAAGTGATATTTTCTCAGATTTTCTTAAATGGTCAAAGCAAATGATGGTCAGTATTATTTTCTAGTCATGAACTACTACAGCATAAATCAAATTTTACTGAACAAAGATCCCCATGGGAACAGTATTTCTTTCAAAATAAAAATCTCAAAATGCACTGTTCCAAATTATTATGCACAGCAGATTTTCTAAACATTTTATGGATTATAAAGAACTGCAAACGGTCATTCTTTGAATGTCCAGAATTAAGTGGTCACATGTAGTAAAATCAAAAGCTATTTCAATCAAAAACATCTTAACAGACAGAGTTACATGTTAACAGAGGACCTTCTTTGATATCACTGCACAATTCTTATATCCATTGAACTTGTGAGTTTGTGGAAAGTTTCTGCTTGAATTTCTTTGCAGGATGTTAGAATATCTTCCCAGAGCTGTTTTGGTATGAACTGCATTCCACCTTCAGATCTTCTGCTTGAAGAAGATCTGAGGGTCTTCAAGCAGAAGAAGATACGAGGGTCTTCTTCTCGGATCGGATCTTCTTCTGCTTGAAGATCCGAGAAGAAGACCCTCGGTTTTCTTCTTGAGGAAACTCCAAAGGATCTCAATAGGGTCAGAGGTCAGAGGAGGATGGTGACCACACCATGAGTTTCTCCCCTTTTATGCCCATAGCAGCCAATGACCCAGTGGTATTCCTTGCAGGATGAGATGGTGCATTGTCATGAATGAAGATGATTTTGCTACTGAAGGTCCGGCTCTTCTTTTTCAACCATGAAAGAAAGTGGTCAGTCAGAAAGTCCATATAATTTGCTGAGGTCATTTCACACCTTCAGGGACTCTGAAGGGACCAACCAGCTCTCTCTCTCTCTCCCCATGATTTTGACCCACAGCATGACTCCACCACCTCCTTGCTGACATCACAGCCATGTTAGGATGTGGTGACCATCCACCACCAATCCAATACTGTGTCCATCTGGACATCCAGGGTTGCACAGCAGTCATCAGTGAACAAGTCTGCTTGTGAGCTCTGGTTAGGGGCCCAATAGTAGGTTCATGCACTGCAAGCCTTTGGAGGATCCTCCACCTTGAGGCTCCAGAGGCACCAGCAGCTTCAACTAACTGTTTGCTGCTTTCTAAGGGTATTTTAACAGCTGCTGTCTTAATCTGATGAATTTGTCTAACAGAAACCTTCTTCATTTTGCCTTTATCTGTACAAACCCATCTTTGATCTGAATCAGCCACATATCTCTTCACAGTACGATAACGCTTCAGTTTTTGTTAAATATCTAATGTTTTCATACCTTGTCATACGGCACTACACTATCTGATGATTTTCATCAGCAGAGAGATCCTTTCTCTTTCCCATATTGCTTGAAACCTGTGGCCTGCTTAATAATGTGGAACATCCTTCTTAAGTAGATTTTCTGTAATTGAGCTCACCAGACAAACTAATCAACCAGCTCTCTGAAATTAATTATAGTGTTTCAAAGAGCCCTGATACACAATACCATCTATAAATTTAATAGCACAACAAAAAATTTAATG
The DNA here is from genome assembly GCA_903066815.1 of Brachyrhaphis roseni. Classification (NCBI taxonomy): domain Eukaryota; kingdom Metazoa; phylum Chordata; class Actinopteri; order Cyprinodontiformes; family Poeciliidae; genus Brachyrhaphis; species Brachyrhaphis roseni. The sequence continues at coordinate 2,079 of CAEFZY010069995.1, forward strand.
TTTATGACACTTAAATCCAATTTGCACCAATTTGCACAATAATTTGGAACACGGTATAATGTGGTTTTGCTGGAGAAAGTGAGTATAGCATGTTTAAATGAAAAGTAATGACAAGAACAGAAAAAATAGTCTGTTCCCCAATGAGTGACTGCCGTGAATGCTATCCATCCCAGAGACTCTTCAGTGCCACTGACAAAAAACCTGTCCTAAAACAAAGCACTTTTACCAGCACATCGCTGGCCACCTGATCTACTGTCTCAGACCTCACCTCAGAGAGATGAGGTCTGAGATGGGGCTTTTAAAAGACCTGTGAGCTGAGGTGTTGCAAATCAAAGAAACCATGCAAAAGTCTACTGCCATGGCAGGAGCATACCAGCAGAGGATCTGAGGACCACTACCCAGTGCATACCTCCACGCCTCACTCATCATACCAGCTTGACCCATCTGCCCAACCACTACTATCCTCAATGCCCCCATGCAGTTCTTCATGGTTACTATCTAATGCCTGGACTGGCACCAAAGAGAGGTACTGCACATTTTCAGCATCGCCTTGCTCCTCAGTGGTACTATATGCCCCGCCCGCAACCAAAGTGTTATTCTTGTATTCAGACAAGTGATGATTTCTGCCAGCACTGTTTCAGATGTGGGAGCATTGACAATTTTAGGGCAGGTTGTACAGAGGCCAATGAAACCAATTATTAGCCAGTTAAACTAGAAGGGGTCACTCCAAAAGGATATGGTGTGAACAGTGACATTGACAGGTTCAAGTGTTGCTATGGTTGTACTATGCAAAGTAAAAATCACAGTTTAAAATGTTGTTCAGTGTGTAATGGTGCCTTTTACTGCTCTTAAAACTACTGGGGGGCGCATTGGTCCATATGCAAAACCAAAAGTAAGCCCTGCACCTCTGATAGTACTCATAAAGATATGGTAGGGTAGGACGTTCTCTGAGAGACCATTCAACAGGAAAATCTGTTGACTGATTGTAAGACAATTATTTGTGTAATTGTCTTACACAAATATTTTGTGTAAGACAATTAGTCTGTCTCATTAGGTGCTTTTAGGCAACACAGGCTAGAAGCACTTTGGGACTCTGGTTCACAGGTTTGCACCATATATGAGTCATGGAATGACACAAACTTCCCTGAGGTACCACTGAACAATGCGGGTGAGCTTACTGGCCCGAATAAAGCCTTCCATCGAGAAGCAGTCAGCACTACAGAAATGCCGTATTGGGGTGGGTTGAGGTACCATTTAAGCTTACAGCCAATGACTCAGAGTTACTCATAACTGTTTTAGTGCTTGAAGGTCACCAGCAGTAGTGTCCAATTATTGGTTTAACTTTATCAGTGAGCAATTGGTTTTGGAAAGTATGAACGATGCGACTAACTCAGGTGGAAAAGAGAAATTTCTGAGCAGTGAAATTAGCTTTTCCAGCTCTTAGCAGAATTAGCAAGGCCCTGACCTTTATACAAGCAGTTTGTGAGGGACTAACACATGAGTACAATGTGAAAACAACAAATGGGAGAGACTGTGACTGTGCCTAGATGGAGTTCAGTGCTTACTGAACTTAGGGTGTAAGTGCTACACTGATTACACTGATTTTTGAGCTATGTGAAAATCGCCAGTGGCCAGATGGCCTAGAGTTTTATGACGCATTGATTTCAGTGAAAGCAAGGTTTATTCCCAAGATTAATGTTAGTGTACAAAATCCTACCAACCATGACATTTTACCTTCAAGGAGATTACTGGTACCGTGCAGTCGGCCGAGTCTGTTCACTGCCGTCAATAAGATCCGCACACAGGATGGACCCCCATCAGTGAGACCCTCCTGTTGACCTTCCTCATCTGGATGAAAACAAGAGACAGATTGTTTAGTGGATACTAAGAGAGAAATCAGTGTCCTTTTTCAAAACAAATGTGGGGGTTAGTGTTAGCAATATGAGCAAAATACAGCAAATTTAGGATTAGGGTTAGTAACCCTAACCCTACACAGCAAAACAACATGGGATGTGTGAAAGATTTACAAATGAATATTTTGTTAAAAGGCACAGAATCAGCTTTGAAGACATACCTCTCCTGTACCTCCTGTACAGGATTCAGAACCAGAATCTGGAGGTTTTTCATTGCTGAGTTTCACTGCAAACGTCAGAGGAGAGCTGTCCACAGCTGACGCCCACAATAGTGAGGAACAGACCGTATAATAGAAAAGCTCATTACCTGGGGTAGAACTAAACTACACATTAACTGGTTAGTGAGCAACTTGAAAGTGGAAAAGCACCTTTACAGGAATTTATAGCAGAAGGATTGATGGAAAAGTCCAATTCCTCCTGCTCGTCTCCTGATGTCTGTGTAAGAAAGAAAGACGGTTTGCAGCATTTATATATTGATAAAAGGGAACTGAACTGCAAAACACCCAGACAGACACCCCATACCCCAGCTGCAGGATGTGATGGAGATCCTGGGGGGAAGCAGTATTTCCTTGCTACTGAACCAGAGTAAGGCACACCACCAGAGGTTTGTGTCCAAAGAGAGCAGACATCTGACCACCTTTGTGACCTCCTGGGGCCTTTACAAATGGATTGGTATACCGTTCTGACTTATGAGTGCGCCTGCTGCATTCAAGCAATGCATGCAGCAATGCCTGGAAGAACTACGGGATGAGATATGTTCAGCAGGACCTTTGTTGAGGATGTCAGAAAGTTGTTGCAATGCCTCAGAGACCATGGAATTAAGCTCAAACCAAGAAAATTGGACTTTTTCAAACCAAAAAAGTCACCGATATCTGCTGTTGATAGATATCTTGAGATATTTTGGCAGAATTGTTTCTGCTGCGGGGAGTGAAAATCGACATGGCAGACAGAGCAGATGAGCCATCGCTGAGGAACAAGCAGCTATGTACTGTTGGTGAGCTTAGAGCAATTCTTTGACTGTTAAGCTACTATAAGGCAATTGATCAAAGACCTTCGCGTATTGCTAAACCCCTGCATGACTGAAAAGCAGAAACTCCGCAGTACACAAGAAAAGGAAAGGGGAAAAATCAAAACAGAAAAACAATTTGTTCTCAGTTACCCCCATTCAGTGGAGCGATGTGCATCAATCAATTCCAATTGTATGGAACTGATTAAGGCATCATTAAAGGGTTTGATCAGTTCAGGTCCAATTTGAAATATAAACTTTTATATTGAATTTTGAATTTGTACATGCGATTCTGGAGAAGTCAGTTCCTCATCAAACGTCACCGGCGTACTTTTGTGCAAGTGCATTCATACTCTATATTTTCTAAGGAGGGTTTATTACAATATAAGGTTCTTTTTAAAGTGCACAACACCACTGGTGGGCTGGCAAAAACAAAAATGATCCAAGCATCATTGACTGTTGCAACAGATGTCAACAATCTCCAGGCAACTACACCCACATGTTTTGGTCCTGTCCAAACCTCTCTAATAGTTGGAGCCAAGTATCCTACATGGGTGCTAACCCTTGCTCAGCTCTGCTTGGTACCCCACCTCCTGAATTATCTAAGCTCCCATCAATAAAAGGCAGAGTACTTGTCTTTACAACCCTTTTAGCCAGGCGTCTCGTTCTGTTTTAAATGGAAACACACTCCCTCACATAAAAATTGGCTTAGGGAAGTTTTGACTCATATCAAACTTGAATAGATCAGATGCTCTCTTGCGGGTTCTTTCAAAACATCCAGCAAGCTCTGGTGACCCTTCTTAGTGTAGTCAGACAGAACAGCTGTCCATTTAGAAAGCAAGTAGATGATGTCCAGGCCACACACTCGTTTAGCTTCCCTTCACACCACCCTATTTTTTTCTTTCTTTCCCTAAATGAAGGGATATAGTATAACACAAGCTCTGTATAAATTGCCAAAACTGTCCTGTCAACTGTTTAGACTGGTATTAGTAGAATTATTAGTTATTAAAGGGGCAGAATTATGTACAATAAACTTTTTTGAGATTTTCATCATGTTATAATGTTATTCCCTCTTCAAATACACACCCGGCATGTAGTTTTGGTGCATGTTTGAGAAATCCTTTAATCTCCCATGGCAACCATTCAGCTGTGCAAAATGCTGAGTGGTACCAAGCTCCACCGTCAAGAACGAAGCTCCTCCTCAGAGCTGCAGTATTCAAGCTTTCACCTCTCAGAGCAGTGCTCCTCCTGTGACTCCTCCATCCAGTTCCTGCAGACTAGCCAGCAGCAATTAGCAAACGCCTGGTGGAACTGTGTATCAGCTGAGCTCATTATAGAAGCTACTTCTTCGTGCTACGCTGGTAAAAACTTTCATGAAGGGTTAATCGAGGAGCCATGTTGCGATCACTTCCTGAAGGCGGAGTTTCAAAAAGAGCAGCAGTTTTTAAAGAGACGGAGGCCCAATTGCAAGGTGTTAAATTACGAAGTAAACTTTCTTTTAATTTGTATTTGATGTACACAGCATTTTCATAACAAGTGAAGGTAACATGCTGGATTGTTCTATAAAATGGCACTCTATGCCTGGAAAACATACAATACTGCCCCTGTAATAATTGGAACATTGATCAATACATTTGACGATTATTCTTGGTGACTTTGATGATGGCATTTGACAAAATGTAACGTTTGATGCTTATTTCATAACTGGTTACTGTATTATGTTCTTATGCTTTAAAGCACTTTGAACTGCCTTGTTCCTGACACAGGCTATACAAATAAACTTGACTTAACTTGACATGGGTAAGATGTCTCAGAAAGAGATGTACATATGAAGTAAATATCACAAAGACAAAGGTTAAAGTGGTGGAGAAAACGTCCAGTTGTGAACAACTGATGAACTCGGGTCAGCATGCTTTCCTGATTAACTGCACTGAGTTCCTGGTAAAGCTACTCTGGGTTCGGTTGGGAAAACACAGCAGAAATGAAGCTGGAAGGATTCCTATTTGGTTGTCCTTAGACAATAGTGCATTTGGCTCACTTCCCTTGAGCTATGGGCAGCAGCTAATAATGAAATGCAACACCGTAGGCACTCACTAATACCTTGCACAGAGGTCGGCATGAGCTCTCGCTCAAATGCTGCATGGAACGTACGTATGCTTTGTCCGGTTTGATCCAAATTGACATATTTGGATCATGTTACTTACATTCTGATAGATTTTCTTGAATTGTTTGCCTGTTGTGAGCTGGAGCATTGCAGTAATGATGCAGGATTGTTTTTGTATTTGAAAAGCTGTTGGCTGTTCTGTGGTTGCAGTATGGGCAGTTTTACATTTCTTAGGTGGGAGAGAGAATGAGGAAGAAAAAAAAAAGGCCCCACATATTCAGTGTTTGGGTAGGAAACAGAGTGCTGGTAGCTGCAGAGTTTGTGCAAGTTGAAGGGAGGCTGTGCAGCTGGGTTTGTTTATCGGCCACATTACATTTAAAGCCTTTCCTTCGAGGTGAAGGAGGGAATGCAATCGATCGTGTGATAAATGGTAAATGGCTCCGTTATTGGGAGAGTGGAAGACATTTACCTTTTGCTGTCATTAGTGCTCATTAATTGTAATGTTTATGCGCGTTAATGTTAACCAAAAAGAAAGAAAAAAAACCTGCTTTGTGTTCGGTCGGCGTCATGTATTTGTCACAATGGGAAGTTAGCCTATCTCGCAGGCAACGGTTACGGACACGCAGAGTTTGTTGAACAGAAAAATTTAATCTGGAGATTGTCGGCTGTGGGGGAGGAAAACTGAACAGGATCCGCACTGGAAGAAATGTGAGTCATTAATAATTGCAGATAAGGGGAGAGCAGGATGTTTGTGGAGGAATAAGGTGAGGGAGATCTTTCTGCAAGTGAAGAGGAGGAGATTCGGGAAGGAAGGAAGTCTATCCGCAGATGTTGAGGTTGGCTGGTTGATGGTGATGTTCGTTCGCTGACTTTTTGCAAGAGCAGATGAAGGGGAGTGAACGGGCAGGTCACCGGTGGACAGAAACCACAGACAGACATTATCTGCTGAAGTAGCAGCTGAGAGGAGTGACAAGGAATCTAATGCCCAATTCCAAAATATATACGACTTGTATGAGATCTCCTGTGTGAATGAAAGATCACCTAAAAGTGTCCCTCATGCGCTGTAGAGGACGCAGTGGTGTCACACATAGCTAGCGTGCTCAGTGGTTGCGGAAGAAAACGTGGATGGTAATGAAGGAGAGCATGTTGCCATTTTAAAGTTGACGTTCAGGTTGGGTAGATGTGACTCTGGTCACACAGACTATGGTCACATTTATAAAGTTCAGATTGAATTTAGGATGACATATCCAAGTGGCCTGGGTCGCATTAGTAAAAATCCAATCTGTGTTGGAACAATCTGATACAGGCAAAAAAAAAAAATCAAACAAACAATGAACAAAGTCCAGGAAACCAGGAGTGATCCTTTGGGGATGAACGGACACTCTGGTGCCTTAGGAAAGCCACCCTTCCAAATAATGCTCCTTGATGGAGCTTGATGGGCGTTAGCTGGGAGCAGCACCTGCCAGTCTCACCCTGGAAAAGGAGAAAAATTAGGAAACAAAGCAGTACACCAGCACACAACTCTATGGACAGAACAGAATTGGGCAGAGCCCGAGCATCTGGTGTGAGCTTGAATGAGTCGGATGCTACAGGTTCCTTCTTGCTCAGTGAAAAGCTGTTAAAGGGGCCCTTAAAGGAAGATTGCTACTCATCTGCTGGAAATAACAGGATGGAAAACTTTCATTGAGCATGTAAAAATAAACTTCAGTCAAGTCCGTTTGGAATTATGCCACCGCACTGAGAGTGAACTATACTTCATCCTCTCTGAGATGCCTTTTCAGTGTGCACACAAAGACGACAAGCTTGTTAAGTCGTTGGTAATTTACCAAGCCAAAAATATATACTCTTAAAACAGCACTGGATCTCTTTTTCTTGCTATATAGGAGATAACATACACTAAAAACCCTATCTGTTTTCCAACTAAATCCAGCTGCAAACTCTTAAAACAGTTTTATTAATTAAACCTTCGCTCCACCAATTCTCTGTACAACATAACCTGCTGAGGGTACTCCACTCAACGGAGTACAGCGTTTTGATCCGGCTGAAAAACCGTATCAAAATATGGCTGAGAAACCATGACATTCTTGTGCAAAAACAGTTAAGCAAAAAACGTGAACTTTTTCTGAATTGCCATGTTTCCATTATGCAAATTTAGATTCGTAATTTCAATTTGTGCAATTTTATGGCTAATGGAAACGCAGATATAGCTTCTTTTTTTTTTCGCAAGATTTTGAATTGTCTTGAAAATCTCTTTTTACTATTACATTTTTTTCCCCAAAACAGCCAAAAATCAGGTTTTAAGGTAATTTCATCTGAGCTCAGAAAACATGGAACATCAACAGAACTGTGCAGTTTTTCTCCGCTGAACTGAAGTGTTGTTTTCTTCCTGCCTTATCCAGTTTCAGGTTACTCTTGTGGTTGCTGTGGGGAGCTGAGCTGAATGACAATGGTTTTCCAAGGCTCTGTGGAGCCAGAGTGGCTATTTTGATTGTTGTGGCCTGACAGCTTTCCATGCAATGAAGTTTGAGATGTCCTGAGTCACACACACATACACGCACATTCAACTGATTTTTTTTTTTTATTCCTGATCATTACTCATACAGCAGCCCTGTAAAGTTAGTCCGATATGGATAAAGAATGAATCTAACGATCAAGACTGAAATCTTGCGTAATTGTCACAAAAATCACTTGTAGTCAAATCTGACTTGAAAGGAGTGGTGTTATGTACTTTCCAGATAGGAGCTGGCCTGTCACCGGAGCTATTAAAGACTAAAATATCACCTCAACACAACACATGTTGCAGCAGCACCAACATCTGCAATGCTAATGTCAGCATCTACAGTCACAGTTATATAAAAAAAGCATTTTTTAAAGGGTTGCTATTTTGTATGTCAAGGAACATCGTTTTTAAAATCAAGTTGTTGTAAAAGTACTGTACATTTCAAATTTGACTTTTCAAAGTAACGCCTTGAAATTGGACGTCTGTCTCTTTAAGAAGCTCCTACTCTTTCCGGCACTCCGCCTTCAGCACGTGTCATCACAACAGTGCTTCTCCATTCTGCCGCTTACACCTGTTTTTAAGAGCATTGGATTGAGAAGTCTCCTACAATGAGCTCAGCAAATGCACAGTTCCACCTGCCAGCTAATTGCTGCTGGCTAGTCTGAAGGAGCTGAGTGGAGGAGCTGTGTGGAAAAAGCAGCTCTTGGTAAGATCAAGCGCTTAGTCACCCCTGAATGGTTGCCATGGGAGATTGAAGAATTCCTCAAACATGCATGGAAGAATCAAAGCAACACTCCAGGTATGTTTTCTTTTATGAAGGAATATTAAAACCTGACATAAAGCTAAAAAAATCTCTAAAGGAGTTGCTCCAGAAAAGGTGGAAAGGCTTTTCTCCCCTCTCTCTCTTTTCAACTCCTGTAGTGATAAATTAACTTTTTCATAACTCTTTCATGACGACGATGCAACCGTGTCCCTAAACAAAATGGAATGCTTTACGTCACATGTTCTGTTCACAAAACTTTACATCAAACAAAGAATTACCCAATTCAGTCTGACACGGGAAGGCTTAGGAGCCAACGAAGCGAGAAATCAACCTTTAAAATTTGGTATGTAGTTTTAGTGCTTTTGCTCGTTTAAATGTTCTCAATGCCTCATTGTTTTCTCAATTAACGCCGAGCTGGCAAAGGATCCAGCGACGTAATTTGTCATGAGCAACACTGAAACAACAACTGAAAACAATAAACAAGATTGATGAGACAATTTTGAGGCTGAGAATCACGCACTTGTATCCAGGCATGTAGCCCATCAGCCATGATGCAGCAATTATAATTTTTCCATGACAACCTCGGTCAGAATCTGATCACGGAAAGTTGAGCCAAGTCCAGAAAGAAGCAGATTAGGACAGTCTGTTCCTCAATAAACTGATGTCATACGGCCTTATATAGGTTGCCAGTGTTCTCTTAGCTGTAGCATCAGAGGAAAATACAGAAGCTAAAACATGTTGATTTTTTTTTTTTTTTTACCTTATCATGAACTCAAGATTTATTGTTTTTTCCCATTATGTTGTTTTTCCTGATACATTTAAAGATCACTTTAGAGAAGTCAAGCTCTGATGAATGTTGATTGGTTAGGCGGTGCTTTTTCACAGCAGGTGCTTCATCTCTAACATATGGAAGAGAATAAGGGCCACTGAAAAAAAATACGCTTTTCTCAGAATTGTGACTTTTTTTTCTCTGAATTCTGACCTTGTTTTTCAAAATTCAGATTTTTTTCCCCTCAAAATTCTGACTTTATTCTTCTGAGAAGGAAGTCAGAATTCTTCCTTTTTTTAAAAAAAACAAAACAAAAAAATCAAAACTAATGTGTTTGTGTATTGGATGACAAAATTAAGAGTAAAAATCAGTCAACAACAGTTTATTAATAAAGCAGCTTATAAAAGAAAAAATCAAATATTAGGGAACAAAACAGAACTCCCAAAGCGATGCAGACCCATCAGCTGAGGGTACAGAACGTTCAATCAGGTTAAAATTCAACTACAGATCTGTCAGTAGACACAATTAAATGTGTTAGAATGGGAATTAATACACTTTTAGACTTTCTTCAAATGTTCAAAAAAATGATGTTTTGACCACAATCCTTTGCTCCTAAGTGGTCAATCTGAAAGAAAGAGACAATAACACACACTTGACCTCCACCTGGCTTTTTTGCACCCTTTCCACCTTCCTCCTCCTCTTCCTCACTCCTGCTGACATTCTCCTGTACCTCTTTCACAACTCTGCAACTCTGTCAGCTATTTAACAGTAACAACGATCAACTTTATTGCTCTTCTGCCCAGAATTTATCGTGTTGGACCCCAAAAACAACATAACAATCAACTTAAGAAAAGCACTAAACACACAGGAATGAATGTTTGGATTTATTTGTGTATTTTCATTTTTAGCTGTTTAAAAAAAAAAAAAAGAAAAATAAAACAATGTTGCCTATTAATGAAAAAACAACAACATATTTTTCTAGTCTGTATATTCAAATATTGTCTTTTCTGCTTTGAACACAGAGTGCCTCCTAGAATGTTTCTGTTTGTGATAAGCAGTCGGACATGCGGGCCTTCTTTCTCACCAGCCATATGGATTCACTTTAATTGGTCAGGCAGATTAATGATTTACGCAACTGTGGTCTAACACTGCTGCTCGGCTGCCTTTAAAGTTCTGTGTGCCCTGAACACACACAAAACACACCACATGTCGAGCCTGAGAAGGGACGACGGAGCCATGTTGGCCTGATAGCCTGCTGTAGTCCTGCTGGTTGGTCGTCATCACCAATCGTCACGGAAAATATCTGCTTATTCTGCACATTTGCTGCGTCCCGCACTAACCTTTTCTTTGTTTCCTCCCTACGTTTCTCAGCCTCACCCATCTCTCTTCTTTCCTTGTGGTATGTTGGCTAATTTAACACACTCCACTTTATTCCTTCCTTTTACACATTGGGTGGCCGCTCACACCTCCCTTTAGTACAGGAACTATTGGACTGACCCCATGCCCATGGATTTTAATAATAATAAAGAAAAGTTACTAAAGTAAATGTAACCAGCACTACCCACTTTTGAACACAGATAACAAAATTAGCAGCCTGTACTTGTTAACGTGATATATTGGTAGCTAGTCATCTTTTAGCTGGCATTACCTGCACCAACAGCATTACTCAACTCACTGTGTTAGCTTGGGAGGAGAAACGATGGTGGCCCTGAGGTGCAAACCACTTCATCAAATTGAAAGCACAATTACAAATTACAAAAGCGCTACAACATGAACAAAACGGAAGAGGTATGTCCCAGTGGGAGACGTAAGGAATCGCTGATTGGACTTCAGCTCGTTTTTTTTACTTTTGAACCGGAAGTTACACGTTAAAGACACATGTCTTTGGTGGATGATGCAAGTCTGCATTTCACTGAAACTGAAATATGACAGTCTGCAGAAAGTTCTGAATCTTCTTTTAAACTTTGCCTTCAATTTTACTTCTTTTTTGCAGCAAATTCCTATAGAAGTGTGGCAAGAAAAATGGGTCAAATTCTTTGCGTGTTGGATTTTTTCCCCTCCCCAACTCAATGTTTAAAATTTAAGATTGAATTAGGAAAATCAGCGTAACATCACCTGAATTCATTTCAGGCTTTTCTTTTTCCATCCTTTACGTGCTTTCCTTAATGTTGTAGCGCTTTTGTAATTTGTAATTGTGCTTTCAATTTGCTGAAGCGATTTGCACCTCAGGGCCACCGTAAGAAACAAGGCAAAGGTCTTTGCGGTTTGCTTGTTTCCTGCCGTGTTTCCAACACATACCTACAGTGGCCCTCTGCACAGCAGCAGCGGGCCGCACAGCGCGAGCCGTTTAAATGCGGCTCAGAAAACATGTTACAACATGTGAACAATGGATTAAGCAGTTGAAGCAAAAAACATGGGCGCAGATACGGAAAATGCGGCAGCCCCTGCTGTATCAAGTCGAGATAGGACTAACAGAAAGTGGGTCACTCTGAGGTAAAAATGAAAGAAATGCCAGTCAGGGAGGGGGGGAGGGTGGCACGCCTGACTATGTGGGAGGGCAAAGCCCCCAATGCTGACAGGCCTGGGTTTTATGTATAGGGTCAAAAATAAAAAAAGACAAGAAAAAGAAACAAAAGAAAACAGTTCGAGCATCTCGGTAGCTGACTCCACCCCTTGGTGGACCATGCCGCGTCTTTGGGAAACTGCCCTCCCAGAGGCCCAACAGTGTAAATATTTAGTCTCCCTATTGTTCGCCATAAGCTTTTAAGGCACCGAGGTTTAGAGGCTGAATGTTGTGGTGACATGCACGCTCCGATACTCATCTGCTTTTGCTTGCAAAATCCATTTTTCTCCCACTTCTCGTTCTTCCGCCTGTTTATTTGGCGCTGTGGATCTCTTGGCTAAGCGCTGTCCCGCTGGGAGAGCCTCTCTACCAGATAGGATGCTTCCTCTTGCAGCTGAGCGAAGCCAGGTTCTTGTCTGAAGGGAGAAAGAGAAGAAGAAGAAAATCTCTGATCTACACGGGATTTTGTTTTTTTCTTCTTCTTCTTTGCTTTAGCAACCAGATGCACAAACAGTTGTTGAGTGCCATCAGCCCATTAGGCAGTGTGTGTGTAGCATTTCCAAAAACACAAGCATCCTTGTTAAAACATCAGTTACTTTTGATATGTTAAGTGATGACTTGGTCCTCTCTCTCTTTTTTCTTGTTGTTTGTTTTTTTTTTCTTTTTGATCACATCATCACGCTGGCATGCAGATTTTTGCTCAGAGCTCAAAGTCATTTTCTCATTTAGCTGATGAGCGTCGCCAGGTCTTATTTTTGATTCTGATGTGATTATAGCTTATTGGTGATTTACGGCGCTCCTCTGACATTTACGCACTTCGCTCCAACCTTTTGCCCTCGGCAGCACATCGCAGTCACTGGCTGATTGCAGCGCCATCTGTCACCTTCCCTCCGCGCACCACGATGCATTAAGCATTCCGCGTCTCGCTCCAGAGTATTTTCTGCTGGCTGCAGTTCACGATGTGAAAAGAAAAGAAAAGAGGGAAAAGCAGAATGTCTAGGTGAGTGGTGTCTCTGCAGAGGAGTCAGCTAGAAAACACATTTATCTGATAAACAAGATGGCCTCCTGCTGCTTCAGAGCGTGGCGGTAAATGGAAAAATTTGCCATCACTCTCAAGGGACAGTTAGGAACACCCTACATTGTAAAGTGGGCTCTTTTCCTAATTGGAGGAATTTCACACTTGATGGTTTTTGTTGAACGGTGAGGAAAAGACTGACATGGTCTCTCTGGGGGCCTCGGCAAAATCTCTTTTGTGAGCAGAGTTTCATTTGGGTAATTATAAAAACCCTTAGATGTGAGCTGCTCGCAAACTGTTTTACTGCCTCTTGTCGAGAAGTGTGTCAGATGTGACTAAGAACTTAGACCAGAAGAACAGCACATATTGTTCGATCGTGTTAGCGAGGCCTCAGTTAGTGCCTTCAAGGCTTCGCTTGAAAGTTCTTTAAAGGGGCAGCATTAGGTTAAATCCACGTTGTTGTTTTTTTTGGGGGAGCTTTACGTCATGTTATAGTGATATTCCCTCATAAAAAGAAACACACATAACTGGATTGTTTGCTTTGTTTCCTTTATGTTTGAGAAATCCTTTAATCTCCCGTGGCAACCATTCAGCTGTGCAACGCTCCTCCAAACCGAGCTTCTGCGTTACAGATCAGCCCTGTGACCGCCACGCTTTGCCCCTGCAAACTAGCAGCAGCAGCTAGCAATTCTCACAGCATGTCTTCTGTGAAATGGTGAACTCTCTTCAAAATCAGGTGTCTGGTGTAAATGAGATCTTGGATCTTGTACAATGAGACAACCTGCATGAATTAAGGTCAACTGAAGAAGATTGCCGACTCGCTCTACGTCACTCCCTTCTGAAACACAGCAGCAACACGTAGATGAAAATATCGATTTATCAAACTGCAGGTTAACTCATCTACAGCCGCTTTCAGAAGTAGGAGCTTTCAAGGTTCATCGAGGCGCACCACACTTCTCAGATTTTGTAGTTGCATAAAATGTAGAAAATTGTGTGTCTGTCATGGTTGTAGATAGAAGTTGGACCCAGTAGCAGAGAACAGCTCAGAGAAAGATGTGCGTCGATACCAGGAGAGAGAGAGAGAAAGAGAGAGAGAGAGAGAGAGAAAGCGCTGCAGCAGCAGACCGGGCTGATTAACAGGCGAGAGAGCTTGGCACACAGGGGCGAGCGAACACAAACAGAAATCAAATCCAACGAGGACAAAAAGCTAAATAGAGTCAAACTAAAATGACTAAAACAGACTGAACTAAAGTGGGACAGACATGAGGTTGATCTGATCAAAATAAACACCAAAGGCAAACACAGACGAGAAATAATCCCAACCATGAACACAAAACAGACCGAGGTTCTGACAGCGACATCGTCACAGTCACTTTGTGTCGGTCTGGGCCTCAAAACCCCAATAAAATACTTTGATGTTTCTGATTGTAATGTGAGGAAACGTCTAGACGGGTTTCCAATAGTATGGAAAAACACTTCTTCCATCCATCCATCCATCCATCCATCCATCCATCCATCCATCCATCCATCCATCCATCCATCCATCCATCCATCCA
>CAEFZY010069998.1:0-10107 GCA_903066815.1 Brachyrhaphis roseni
CCCAGATGTTATTTCTGAAAGACTTTAATCTTCCGTGAACCCAACAAACTTCTCTCTCCCAGGCTCAAGTGATACTGGCTCCCTGGAAATGCCAGTTTTATGACCTCCTGATCCTGCCTGATAACACAAGAGGAGGTTCAGGGAGAGTTCCCTTAACTCATTAACACATAGTTGTTCTAAATGAGAATGTTCAATATACCTTTTACACATATTATAGGATTAACTGTATGAAACACTAAAATAATCATTTTTCCTCAACAATATACACATGCAGACTTACATACACACGCATCTATGTAACAAAATCCAGTATATCAGCAGTGTACTCTTATCCATCCAGCAATAAAAATAAAGACGTGCAATAACCAAAAACAAACAAACAAACAAAAAAAATTATAACAGCAAGTCAGGAAAATTATCCAAAAAACTGATTACACTGAATTGAGTACATCTTTACACTTAAAGATGATATTACCTGTCCGTAAGGGAATAGGTGGCATACTAAGAAACTAAGCGAGTGTTGGGGTCGACCTTGGATCGAGAAAGATAGTCCAAAACCGGTTGCCAGATCCTACAGAATTTATTAGAGAAACCCACAACATCATATTGTAGCTTCTCCAAATGGAGAATCTCAGTAAAGTCGCTCAACCACATTTTAAACTGAGGAACGTTGTCAGTTTTCCAAAGTCTCAATATTACTTTTTTGGCTATTACCATTCCATACACCACCGTTGTTTGCATAGAGATGCTGCAGTTCCTCAAAGAAGGAAAGTGTCCGAACAATGCAATCTGGGGGTCAGGAACCAACACGCATCCATAAACCTTAGAAAACAAGTTGAAAATCTCACACCAATAATGAAAGAGCTTGGGGCATGTCCAGAACAAAAGAGATAGGGAGCCATCCACGGACTTACATTTATCACATTTTAAAGATGTCGAAGAAAATATTATATGCAGTTTAATTTTAGAATAGTGAAGTCTATGAAACACCTTGAACTGAATTAACTGGTATCTTACATTGATAGAGCAAGTCCGAATCCTTCCAAGACCCTCCTCCCAGACCTCACTCCCGATCTGCAAACCCAACTCCTCCTCCCATGCAGCCCTCAAGGAGTCTGTGGTAAAATTAATTCACTCTGCAAAGACGTCAACAAAACTCGTGATTAACTTTTTCGATCCTGGAGAGCCCAGCAGAATGTTGCATAATTTATTTTCTTCCGGGAGAGATATGAAATTCGGAATATTGGTTCGAACATAGTTTCTAATTTGTAATTATCTTAAGAAATCCGTATCCGGAAGAGAAAAACAGCTCTTCAGCATAGCAAATGAAGCAAACTTTTTGTTAATGTACAAATTTTTCAGAGAATTAAGGCCTTTCAATCTCCAATTTTTAAAGGATGTATCCGAAAGTGATGGTGGAAAAGCATGGTTGCAGTAAACTGGGGCATGAACTGAGGTCTCCGGTAACTTACAGTGCAATTTAATTTGTTACCATATTTTCAGAGTTTAAAGCGATCAAATTATTTACCCCACCAATTGCGGGATAGCTAACCTTTCTTTAAGCTTCCTTTCCAAGTGACGCTAAACATTGGATGCAGCGCTGCTGATGTCACATGTCACCATATCTTATAATTTATGTCGAGGAATTCTATTGTTGGATTTCAAACACGTGACCCGGATGACGCACGAAATTCAGATGGAGGGGCTGGGAGTGGATTTCTCCGTAACAGTATGCTAATGCCCTAAATAGGCTGGAACAGACAAGGCATCTCGAAAAAATGCACGTTATTTAGGATATGATCCGTATTATTTCAGTAAAAAAGACTTCTCTTATAATATTGAGGATTTACCCACATCGAGGCGATCCACATAACTAATTATGTGGATACTGTTCTGATCAATTTTGCTTTGTTTTTAACCGGAGAAATCCACTCCCAGCCCTCCATCTGAATTTCGTGCGTCATCCGGGTCACGTGTTTGAAATCCAACAATAGAATTCCTCGACATAAATTATAAGATATGGTGTCATTCATTTCTCACTAGTGACATCTGCTGCTGAAACTGTGATAGCCTTGTCACTCAGAAAGACATACTTAAAAAAATTTGTAAATGCAGTATTGTCCCAAATTTTCGTCAAACTCATGTTTACTAACAGGAGAGTCAATTAAATCCTGTTTAACTAATATTTTTTAGTTATTAAAAGTATTTGTAGCCAATCCTGGTATATGTTGACTGTTAGTGGCTGTTTTCTTTTTTTCATCAACTGATTTCACAATAAACATTTGTTTTAGTGTATTCGGAGCAGACAGTATTCTTTTGAGTTTTGACTTGCCACCTGAAAAACTAAAATTCTTCAAAAATTCTCTTCTTCTTGGATTCCTAGTTGGCTCTCTGATCTGATCCCTTATATTTTTACTCTTCAGGCCATAATTTTACTCTTCCAACAGCTTTAAGTCTGTTTCTGCTGTGCAAGACTGATATATATTTGCAGAACAAAGATATAGTGGAAATAATTTCAAGAAGGTGAGAATTTTGGAGGTGAAGGGAGTAATTATTTTTACTTAAGAATCTTTTGAGTGATCATCTTGAAGTTTTCACAGATGTCAGATTTTTTCTTCTTGCTGGCTGCATTTCAGTCAAGTTTCTTTGTGTAGTACATTTCAGCAACATAGATTTTCAAAGTGTTTCAAAGTGCTTTACATAAAAAACAAACAACAAAAAAACATAAATATAAAGTCACAAAATATACCATAATCAACAATTGAGAAAACCGGTAACAAACATTACATTTTGATGAGTCCCATCATCAAAATCATTAACACACATGAACTATAAAAGGTTCCTTTTATTTCGGCTACTGCTGAAGACAAATATTCCTCTGATGCGATCAAATACAATAACCCATGAAGCAGCGGCTCATTACGCTTTTGTTTTGAAAACCGAAAAGCAAAATGAAGCAGTCACGTGACCCATGCAATGCCAGGCTTGTTGCCAGTCACGTGGTTTTCAGCAAGATGACACAAGCCTCGAAGCGAGGCTTCATCTGACACGCCCCCTTTTTACTCGATACAAGCCTCAAAGCCTGGATTCAGATAGCCCATCACTACTTTTTAGTATGATAACGATGCTACCGCTAACAACAAACTAACCCATGTTACTTCTATGAGCTTGGATCTGCCGGTAAATAATTTATTTAATTTCTGTAAACCCAAATTTATGCTGGAGTAATACGTTAATGTTAAGTCACTGTAGGACGCTGGAGCGAATCGTTGTAGGTCAACGATTTGCTCCGATCTACAGAAATCCCCATGTTCATATCTGGACACAAATATACTTCGTGGCCAGACACGAAGCATGTGGGGGAATAGTCACAGCTCACTGTGACTGTATGACTGGGTAGGTTATATTTAATTTATTTAGCTTAGCTTTTTTTTTTTTAGTATGAAACTCCCACTAAATAAAAATGATCTTTTCTGTCCGACTCGGCACTGAGCTAACTGCTAACAACATTAGCACTCTGAGGACAATCACGCTAGGGGATAAAAATAATATATCTTACATATGATTGCTTGGCTTTATAAGTAACTGTCCAATTAAATATCTGAAAATACATACAGTGGACCGTTACCTGTTAGAAAGTGGTGCTGCAAACTCTGGCGTTGTTAGCGATATTCGCACCTCCTGTTTTTAGTTGTAGATTGTTGATCCACTTTTCTCCTCTTTTTTCGGGAAGTTTTTTAAAATTAACTCCCTTGTGACCAACTACCTTTGAAACACGAAAATAACGTTTATCTTTTTCTTTGTTAGAACAGTTGGAACACCATACAGGACAGACAGACTTTAGACATTTTAGACATTTTGATGCTGGATCAACAGAAATAAATGGGCTGCATTTACTTCCGGCCCTCCATCTGCATCTGAAACCCAGCAATTACTGACAATTAGACAGACATGATCTCCCTCTCAGAGAAAACCATTGCGCATGGGGAAGGCGATAGGTGACAACAGATACAGAAATTAGTAAGCCACGTTATTGCTTGGATTTTACAGCGCCATGTTAAGTCCCTAAACTTCACATTTTAACGAGGAAAAAATAAAGAAGCACAATGCGATTTGGGTGTAAGGAGTAACGGGACAGTTTTGTAAAAATGTAGTGAAGTATAAAGTACAGATACTTACTGTAAAATTTAGTGGAGTAAGTGTCGAAAGTATCCATTATTAAATCTACTTAAGTAAAGTACAGATACACGAAAAATGTACTTAAGTACAGTAACGAAGTAATTATCGTAATTTCCGGACTATAAATTGCGACTTTTGTCACACGCTTTCAACCCTGCGGCTTATACAATGACGCAGCTTATGAATGCATTTTCTGCCAGGGGCGCTCGAGCAGAAAAGTCAAGAGTGAGACAGGTGGAATATATGTGTCGAGGAAGACGCAAGTTTAATGTAACTTAACACGTTTCAATACACAGGAGGAAGATGAAGACGGCTCTCAGTGACTTTTACCGGTATGTTTTTTTTAACCAGCCCTGTTAGTGCTGTGTTACTACCGTCTTGCTGCTGTGCTACTGCTGTGTCTCAGCGACGGGCACACTTTGGCAGGCCCCGGTTAAATTTCTTCAGGAATTTTCTACTTATGAAACTGCTTCTGCAAACTGACAGGAAGGTTTGAGTCACAACCTGCAGCAGGAAGAGCAAAACATTAACTTCCTTTTTATGGGCTGCATCTTTAAAAGGGTCATAAGTTTGTAATCTAAAATATAGTTACGTTCAGAGCAAGTGAATATTTGAGCAACCTCTCAAAACACTATATGACAGTGAGACAAGATAAATGATAATTTTCTTAGCAATTTAGTATAAAATGCAACTTTACTATTTTAATTTTCTGAAATATTTACTAAAATGCTTATGGATTAGGGTTGTGCACAGAAAAACGGCATAAAGTATAAGAAGACAAGCAATAATTTGATGAAAAAATTATGTAAGACATTTAGAACATGTCTTGTGTCACATACACTGTAAAACATTGGAGGTGCATTTAGCGGAATCTACTATCTTTTACTTTTAAGTTAAATTCATTTTGTGAGTTTTAGATTCTGAACCTGAATTTGAGTTGGTGAAGGAAAAACTTACAGCAGTAACCCTCCTTAGCGCGACCCCCCGTTTTCTGTACATTTGGGATACTTTTAGGGACTTTTTTGAAAAATTCTGTAGGCTTAACCATAGGTCACAGGACTTATCTCTAAAAATAGTTTCATCCCTCGTGGCCCTTATGACATACCCTACCGATTTTTGGTGACCCTCGTTGACCCTGTGAGAGAGCCCCCCCAAAAAAAAAGTTCACCGAAAAATCGCGTGTTAGTGATCCGACATGGCGATAGGGTTGTAGTACCATTGAATGCCACCAGAGGGCATGGTGCCATCTTGGTATAATTACCATTGCCAGTTCGGTATAATTATAAGTGTCAATTCGGTGTAAGTCCCAATGGTACTTGCCAATTTGGTATAAGTCCCAGTGATACTTGCAAATTAGGTCTAATTCTCAGTCATACTTGTCAATTTGGTATAATTCCATATAAATGACACTTTGTCATATATCATATACCATACTCTGGACCTCTAGAGAGCCAGGGGGACTCATGGAGGTACTGTACCCGGGAATGGTGCACCGTAGGCCCGCATGGAGGTTCACTGTACCACCCCCTGGACCTGCAGACCCACCATGGACCATGGACCCAGACTGGACCCCAGGGAACTCTGGAGGAACCAGGGGGACTCATGGAGGTACTGTACCCGGGAATGGTGCACCGTATGCCTGCATGGAGGTTGAATAGACTACCCCCTGGATCTGCAGACCCACCATGGACCATGGGGGACTCATGGAGGTACTGGCATATCGGATGATCCAGGAGTTCCATGAAAAGGCAGGAACCTGAGCACCAGGCGGACCTGTGTACCCACACTTAAGCACCCCTACTTGGACTACACCCTCCAGTACACGGGCCTGGAAGCTCGTGCCCCTGGTAGGGTTGCCATATAGGTATAATTTTCAATGACCCTTGCCAATTTGGTATAAATCGCTATATAAATTAAAATTTATCATATATAACTGAATGAGACTTGTCATATGGGTATTATTTACTGCTGTTCCGAAATGGCATATACTTTTTTTTCCCCATCAATACCTATCACCTCACCAAATACCAATAGAGGTATGACACTGGATGTTGACTGATAATCTATGGCAAAAACTCAGGTTGATACAATGAAGGAAGATATTTCTTGAACAATTATATTTATTTTCAGAAACACACAACTATATAAAAGAACTAGAACTATATATTGAAAACAGCAACACAACAAAATATAACAATAAAAACAATCAAACCCACAGGAAACACACCAAACAGCAAAGAAAAGAAAACTAAATGAAAAGAAAGAAAATATCTAATTATTTACAACCTTCCTTGCACGTAATGCCCGCGTTATTGGTGTGTGCCTGAGCATTCGTTTGCGAAGTTTATAAGCATACAGGGGGCTGCATTTTTTAAGATCAACTCGACCCTTTCTGGCTTTCTTCCTTCGCGGTGTTTCATTGAAGGCCTGGGAGTCCTGGGAGGACTTGGAGGCCTGTGTGGAAGGTGCTGGGTCCTGGGAGGCATCACCTTTCCTTTCCTCTACTCTCTGAAATATAAACAGAAAAAAATTACATGCTGTTATTGAATGTCTTTTGAGATCATTTGTGAGTGTTCCCAAATGACAGGAACTTAAGAAGGTACCTGCCATTTAGGAGTCAGGTTAACATTATCAATATTCACAGGAAAATAGATGTGTATTTTAAAGTGACAAACCTTACCCTCTTTTTTTTTTTAAAGGCTCCTCTCCCTCTTCCTCACTCGAACATTCTGAGAGAACCAATGGAGGATCCGCCACTTGAGATGAAGGACCTGGGGCGTCGGGATCTGTGGCCTTCAGGAACTTCTCTGGTACATCCGCCATCTGATCTACCGTGTGTACCATTGCATAAAACTTCTCAGCTGTCTCTGTGTTGTGGCACATAGCTTTGCTGACTTTCCCACAGGTTTTGGGTGAAAGGACATCTCAAGCCTTGAAAAGTAAAGGAAGTTGTTAGTTCTTATTATAAGATTTCACAATAAAAAAGTGATATAATTACTTACGTAGGTTGCAATGGAACTCCGGAAATCATTAAAACTGGGGCTCCCCGAAAGCCCCATTTCTCTCCATGCACACTGGAGGTGTTGCTGGAGGTTTTTAACTTTAGTGTTATTTTCATTCACGAGCACAAAATAGGTTGGGGGGTTGAGGGCTGCGCGTATTTCGATCCACTGCTTTAACCACCCAAACTCCTACACTGTGAAGAAAATCAAATGCGCGGTTAGTCTTGTGGTTCTTCATCTGCAGTGGAATAGGAGAAAGTATTTTACCTGTCATTAGGTGTCATATGTAAATGACCCAAAATGGCAAGACAGCAGGCACTTAGGTAGATCTAACAAGTGTTTAAATTGTAATTGAAACATCATTACACTTACATTTACCAGAAAGCCCTTCTGTCCACGGGTGGCCTCCATGCGTGACTCTTCAACCTCTGAGATTACCATGTTAGTGAACACGCCGGTTCTATGGCCATAGATGCTAGCAAAATAAACACTAAAAAAGCCATAGAACCGGCGAATGTTTAATGGGCTTGGATCCTTCTGAGCAAGATCTAAAAAAAAAGATTAAAAAATAACAATTTAAAATCAGGTAAGTGACTAAATAAGTCCCTGTCATTTGAGGTCATTTGTAAATGATCTGAAATGACAGACACTCAGGTAAGTACTTGAATGTAGTAAACAATTTTAGATAACTCTTACTCAGAAGTTTGGTAATCTTGAGGGATGCCTTTTGCTGGCATATTTTCAAATCCTTTTTGGCAATGATGTGTGCCGCCTTTCATTTTTTGACATGTATCTGGCGAAGCACTATGTGCCTCGCCAGATGTTTGATCTTCCTTGTCACAGACCGGAGAACAGCAACCATTGTCTTGCGAGGGACCCTTGACGTGCTTGGTGGAGTCTCACTAAAATACTGAAGGAACTCCAGGATATTTAACATGTACTGCTTGATTGTTGTAATCGCCTTTCCTTTTTGGGAAAGATGATCTGGCCACCTGCTCAGAAAGAAATATAAATTCAACATAAACAAATACACTAACTAAAAATTTAAAATTAAAGTTAGAGAGATACTTACTGATGAATTTTTTGCAGATTGCCAAGGAATGTCCAGTTTAAGAGGATGGTTTTGCCATCAGTCAAAAAATTGAGAAATAGCATTATTCTTCCAAGCTTTGGCTTTTGGTTCTGTTCCTGTTAGCTGTGCCAAATGCACCCTTTAAGTGTAACCAGTAGTCCTCCATGTATTGGACTGAAAAATAAAAGGTTTCATAAATAGCTTGTATGGTTTAGAAAACAGAAAATTTAGCAAGAAGTGAAATTACTTACGGATTTCTGCAGGAAACTGGGAATACTGTTTAAGTATTGCCAGAGACACTGCTTTGGCTTGTTTTTTAACTTTGGTGGGTTGCTCCTCAGATGACTCGTTCTCCTCCTCCTCTTCCTCCTAATCAGGGGCATCCTCTTCAGGTGGGGGCCTAGAGTCTCCAGAGTCTCCAGAGTCTGCACTTGATCCCTTTTGCAGGGCCTGTTAAAGGTTAAAAGGTAAGCTAAGTGTGTGCCATTATGTGTTATAAATTACACAAAAAGGCGCACACATAAATGGAAAGAATGGTTCTTGCCATTTAGTGTGATATGCAAATCACACTATATGACAAGAATGGCAGGAACTCAGGTAAGTGAATATCTTAAACATTTTTACATACCTCCTCCAAAGACTTTAATTTGGCTTTGGCTCTTTTTATCCAATTTTCTCTTTTCTTGAGCTGCCCCCGGAGCTCCTTGATTTCTCTGTCCTTTTGTGGGCATGAAGAGCAGGAGACGGAGGAGGAAGGAGCAGCATCAAAATCGGTTGTGTCCTTGAACATTTCGTAATTATCCGGGTCCTGGTCCAGGTCCAGAGAGCTGATTAGGGTAGGGGTGGGATTTGTTTCCCTGAGGGCCCTCAAACGGTCAATAGTGACTTTTTTCTTGGTTTTCTGAATAATTTCCTGAATTTTTTCTTGACTGAGCTCTGGATGTCCATCATCAAGGTGCCTGTCTGCCCCCCTGCGCCACCACAGCACGCCTGGTTTTTGTTTTTTTTGGTCCTATATGGCTCTTTCAACATTTTGGGTTGCCGACCCTTGGACCAGGTCATCAAATCAGTCTGTCAACTATGTTGCCTGTAGGGATTTTTAATATCCAGCAGGTGTCAGTATTCACTGACACAGTATCAATACAGTATCAATACAGTTTTGCTTTGGGTCGAAATGCTTCATGACGCCTCATTTACCATCACTAAATGAGACGATTTAATGAAGATTAAAGCACAAAGTCCAGGTGAGCAGAAGGCAACTGGCAGCAACTGGCAATACAGCGACAATAGATAAAGACAAGGAACAAGAGACACAGGTGGGATTAAATACACTGAGGGTAACTAGGGCAACGAGACACAGCTGGGATCAATCAAGGGTAGGCGGGACAAAATGGACAGAAACCTCAAATCCTCACAGTAGGAACCATTTCCCAGAATGCTTAGAGGCGTCTTTTTGTATCCTGTGATCTGACTTATATGTTGGTTAGGCAAAAGTTTATTTTGAAGCTTGAAGATAACTGTCCTGGTCACACTGAAGGTTTTTGCAGATTTTTTTGTGATGTTTAATAAAATTCTTCATGTCAGAAATGAAATTCATGCAATTTGAAACAGGAGTTTAAATTAAGTAAGAAGTTATTTCGACTTGATAATGTGCTCTTTAAACTATGTGAGGGCAGCTGTTATTGGATATTATGAAATAATTGAGTTTAATTTGGAGCATGAAGTTAAAACTCAGCAGAGATAAACAAGTGTTTAAAAAACAATGTTTAGACATCTCTGTCATGATCTGTGTTTTTCTGTGTATTTATTTCTAGTTCTGTGTCTCTGTGCTCTCCGTGTTGTCCTGTCTCCCCG